>NW_023590627.1:448590-496458 GCF_014843425.1 Jatropha curcas | reverse complement strand
ATCTTTTGGCTTGAAAGCCTTTAAAATCAAGAGATTTTATTTGGCGACAAATCGGCCACCCCCCAAAAAATTACCCCAACCCACACAACTTTAAAGGCAAATTTAATATTACTTTTAAATTTGCCTCCCCTTTAAAATCAACCCTCTTTTTTGGCCCCCTAAAAAATAAAAAATAACCCCCGCCCTTCACTCCCTCCTCCCCTCTTTCCCCCTCACCCCTTCTAAAAAAATTCTTATCTAAAATTATTTTTTTTTAAAAGCTTTTCAAAATAAATCACTTTGGCAACAAATCGCCCTTTAAAATCACGTCTCAACTTTTGGCAACAAAATTTGCCTAAATCAATCTTTTTTGTCTAAAAGCCTTAAATCGCAACATTTTGGGCAACAAACGCCTATATCCAAATCAATCAATTCTTTGCCAAAATGGCAACCTAAACAAAAATACCACGAATGCACATACACACACTCATGGCATGTAAGCATTACCCCTTCACAGCCTTTAAGAAAAACCTATCGAAACTACATCGACTTTGATCTTGCCATTCAAACGGAGAAGTACGTAGGCACGTTTGGGATTTAACCCCGCAGCAGCAAGTCGAAATCCACTTAAAACATTTCATTGGTCAATCACATCATTCTACCTGCAAAGCATTCACTTCAATTGGTATCAGTTTAGTTCAGCATGACATGTCTCGGGATCCACCTCGGGTTCGCAGACTGTTTGCCTTAAACATGGGATAATTATCTTATAATTAGTGTTAATTAAAATTTGGAGTCACTTAGGTTATTTTCCTAGTTTACCCTAAAATAAATAAACAAAGTGGCGACTCACACATTCATGTGCAATTTTCCTGCCGCTTAGTCATATTCGTCACAATGACAATATCCGGTGTTGACGCGTATTTTATGTCTCCACCTGACCCAATGAGGATTATGAGGACAAGGACGGAGTATCACGATCGACCAGAGTGTGTTAACTGGTAAAAATGTTGAAATCAAACCGCCAAAGGGAGTCTGACTCGTGTAGGGCTGCGTCACGCAGTGTAATACCTGCGTTGACAGGCACTCTTAGTTGCTCACGCAGCTCCATAGGGCTGACAACCTCTGGCGCGCGCCCATGCAACGGCCTGCCACTGTTTGTATGGATACGCGGCCAACTGTACGGAAAAGTGACAGTCGCTGTCACACGGCTTACGGGTGTGGCGCTCACGCAAACTTCTACCTGCGTTGGACCGACTTAGCTCTCGCCCTTAGCATATAAATACAACATTTTTCTGCTAAAAAACGGAACTTTTTTTTAAGAACTTGTCTTCATTTTCTCTCAAAAAAAGAGGACTAAGGCATTTTTAAGAACTAAAAAACCAATCGACTGCGGCGCTAGGGTTTTCCTCAAGACTCCAGTGAGTAACCTTGAGGAAGATCAAGCCATTAGGCACATAGGATGTGAAAGCTGTAAAAATTTACAAAAAGACATTAAAAAGAGGAAAGAGAGGAGAAAAGAAAAAAAAAGAAAATAGTTTTTATTGCTAAGATGGGCATTGAACATTTCTGGGATCGTGAAGCTTCATCCCTAGCTATCAACCATAACGTAAATGCAATCTCAATCTGAGGGTTTAGGTTAATCATCTAACCAATTCTTTGCATTTTAGTTACTTATTTGGGAAAATCTATTTTCTAAGTATTTTTGGTTGTTTGGTTTTGATTTTTTTATATTAAACTACATTTTGCCCTATTTCTTGAGTGTTTCTGAATTTTAATATAATACCTCTGTGATAAAAAAGACACGTTAAAAAGAGAGTTTGAATTTGGTAGTTACCGGGACCGAGCAGCCGGCGTCACGGCTAGCTACTACCGACGTGATGCGACTGTTCATGTCCAAAAGTCTTTAATTCAGACTGGACCACCTTGCGTTGACGCAGCTATTTCGCATACCCAGGATACTTTTATATTTAATGTGATATTTTGGATGAATAAATCAAATAAAACTAAAGAATTTTCAATAAGTCGCCGAATAGTTTCCGTCACGCAGCTGATGGGATTCCGGTTTCACTGACTTTCTTCGAGAACAGCTGCGTGGCGCAACTGTACCTAGTTTCCAGTATGATGAATTAAGGGGAGCTGCAGTCACGCGACTGTTCCTATTATGGACACCTGCCGTGTAACGCAACTGTCCATTAGGAATTCCAGTTTTTACTTTCCTTAATTCATCTTAATTTCATCATTATTAAGTAGCACTTTAATCTCAACTCGAGAAAGGAAAAATGATCAAACATGGGCCAAATTAAATTTAATCATATCAAAATTTGACTAATTATTAATTGATTATGGGTAGGGTATTTAGGATGTTATCTTCTCTTTGTTTATTATTATCATATTATACCAAATCGGATTTGTTGGCCGCCTTTAACAATAAGGCAAGAGCGCGTCTTTTATTTTATTTTATTTTAATATGTGTGTTAATAGATATGGATGTGAAATGATATGCTTTATTTGTGGATGAATGCGCAATGATGAAATTAATTGGGTCGGTTAATTAATTGTTCCACATAGGAACTCGGTTTGATTTATTCGGGTTGGGGTTTTAATAATTGGCTTTCTAAATAAAATCAATTAAAATCGTTAGGTTTACAAAGAGGCCGGTTTATCGGGCTCGGCTTCAAACGGTGTCGATGCGTACCCAATTCCCTACGTAGAATCGTATTTGGTGGTACACCTGGACAGTTTTATATCAAAAAAATAAAAGGCTTGGAATAAAATGGGTTAGAATTGGAGTGCACTTTTACAAAATAAAAATCAAAAATGGCTTCCCATTGCGCGAAATATGGTGGCGGACACTAAAAATGATTTTTATAAGACCCATTTATCGGCACCGCATATCCAAAAGGTTTTGTCACCACTTTTCCAAACAGAATCATTCAAAAACCAATAAAACCAACAATTTTCTCTGGGGGGAAAAACAATTTGGCGACTTCACTGGGGAGCTTGCACCCCACTAATTCCCGGTTAACTTTTAATAAATAATTAGATGGTCTGCAAATTAGGAACTGACTCTAAAAGCCTACTATTTCAAATAAAATTGGTTAGAAAAAGCGATTGGAAAATTATTAATCGTCGTATTGTTGTGTTGAAAGGCTTCCTTTTATTTCTTAGGGTTTTCTTGCTTCACTTGCATTTCCCCTTCTCACCTCTTCTACCCGTATCACCCTTCGGTACTGGTGTTTTAAGTATGACGATGGATCGGAGCCTAGACCATGCGATTAGGGTGCAATCCATGCCAGAAGAATTAACATTACTACCAACAGCAAGCCTGAGTACCTTTAAAGGTGCATCAAAGGAGTAGGCCCAACACAAAGCCCGAATCCTGTTTTGCGAAAACCCAGACTTGTTTCAGCCCCACATGAGACCGAAGCCATGCAAACATTTAGTTTCAAAGCCTTAGTAACTTACCCCTAAGGTACACCGATTCTATTTGCTTTGTAATGCCGCATTCATTTCCGATGAGCTTATATTGTTCATCTCAAAACCCCCTGTTGGTTGTCGAGCATTACTACCTATTCCTAGGAAACAGATGTCGAAAATTTATATACCAATGGAATCCGTGTGGGTGGAGGAATAAGGTCTGGAAGGCATTGCATTCCCAACTCCCAATTCCCCTGTATGTTATAAACCTGTACATATGTTTGTACATTCATGCACATGTAACACCTTCCTTTTTCAGCCAGTGCATTAATAAGAAGCTAATGTCGTATGACATTTGAACTTTGATTTCGAGAATTTGGGATTTCAAATTCGTTATGAACTAATATAATGCAATTACTTATTAGTGAAACTAATACCCAAAAGAAAAAGGGAGTTCATAGGGGTTGACATTTTCCTTTGTATTCTCAAATTTCTCGCATTATATATAGAGAGGAAATAAAGGTGAGAGATTATAGTCATCGAGATAGATTGCTTCAGGCTCTAACTCCCATCCCCATCATCGTTCCAGGTCAGGCCCTACTGGTCCATTCCCTAGACTTCATAAATACATGAGTTTCTCGAGCTTCCTTATCCAAACTTCTTCAAAACTTTTCTAAGGATGACTTGGCTCAGAGCTCATCTCTGTGGCAGACATTTCTTGAAAAAACTCATCATTTACTTAAGTGTTATCTACATGCTTCCTTTTTTTCTCAGATCTCCTTTAGCCTCTCCGTCATCTTCCAATACCCACTTTTTCTTTTCCTTTATCGAACCATCATGAGCTTCTCAAGGCTAGATGCCTACTATTCTCTGCATTCATTTTCTCCCATTTCAGACAAATGCATGAACACTAAGATTTAGCCAATTCTATCGAGCGAATGGTGGAAGCCTTTTGAAATTGCGCGAATCTGTTGTCGAACCGGAGAGTTTTTCAATCTCGAAAGCAGAAGCCCAACGGACTAGAAGAAGTCTTGAACTAGGTAAATCAGAGGGGCGTGAAGGTTCTTCAATTTTTAATCAACCAGCTATTTGTTCCTTTGACCGAACTGATTGTTCCTCGTCTGCCCTTTTTCTTGTTGAAGGTTATCTTGACTGTACAAAATGAATGTTAGAAAACATGCATTGATGCGGAATGCAACTTATGAAATGGCATCAATATGCGAAGTCAAATAATCACACATCGTGCATGCACCTAATCTATATTCCATCCATGGCTTATATTCCTGACCACTTACAAATCCAAATCAGAAAAGGCCTTTGAGAACTATTAGGGAGGGCAAAACCGTGCCATATTTCATAGCCAAATACTTATAATGACCTTATTGCTTATTCTTTTATTTTGTAATCCCTTTCCTTTTTGCCTCAAGCATGATAATACTTTGAGCAGGATTCTCTTATTCTTATAACAATTAGAAGATTTTTTTTTTGCATTAATTAATAATTGGGCTCGAAATAGGACGTGCTTTTCAGAAATTCTCCAAAGTTTAAACTTTTACATTGATTACTTCTTTTTGAGGCCCCCCAATAATATTATTTACAACTTCTTTAAAACCTCCAAGCCTAAGATATTGATAAGGGCTTTGCTTCCTTCTAGAGTTGACAGTGACGAATTTTCGCATAGGGATTGGCGATGTTGCGCTGAGTTGTGAATCGGCACCTCCACACCTGGAAGATAGTCATAGCTTCGTGTGTTCCGGGCTTTACTTTATTTTCAAGGAAGAGTTGATGAGCCTCTTCTAATTAGTCATTACTTCATTGGAGTTGTATAGGAGGAACTTCCCTCTGAGGCATTTGGGCCTGGACCCTTACAATCACTATTGGATAGAATCTTTTAGCTCGTTTTGCCATCCAACACTCTTAGGCTTTCACCCCTTTGACGGCTCTTGATCGTCTGGGGATTAGCCATGATGGATTTATACCCTAGTATGGCGTATAAGTTAAAACAAGTTAAGTTGATGCAATGAATGAGTGCACAACATCAGTTCTATTAAAGGTAAACTAGAGGAAGATTAGGGTCATTTTACATTGTGCTTAGGTGTGGGCTATTAAGTGTCTTGTTCCATAAGCCGAGAATTTTGGTTATTTATCTCCCATTTGCTTTGGGTCTACAGGCATAATGATGGTTAACGGAATTTATGCCAATTCTTTGTTATCAAAAGGTACTTGACTTATGGGTAGTGTATGATTAGTGGTTGGATCCAAATATGTTGAGTAGAGTATAAGGACGCACGATCCCATATCACCTCTAGGGTTTATGTGAAAGAGGTAAGAGATAATAAATGGCATGAATGACAATTTATGTCGAAAATAAACTCAATATAAAAGTTAGATAACATTATCAAAGATTGTGGAATAATTGGACCAACTTTTTGGAGTCAACTCCCTTTATTCATCGAACCTAAAATCAAAACCAATATTTCTGGGTTTGATCCCATGTTGAGTCGTGAGGCTGAGATTGCGGATTTTTTCCAAAAGAGATTTGTGAAAGAATCAAATTCGAATGGGCTTGATTTATTTTAATTTAATAAAAATGGTTTCTTTTTAAGTTAAAACCTGTTTACTTCCTTGGGTTGGAAAACAGATTCTCTACTGGGTAAGAGTTTGTTTTGGAGTCGGCCACCCTTATAGAGAAAATTTTCTTCAAATCAGCCGATTCTTTGGCAATCGACAATTCTTTTAAAACTAAGAGATAGGTTCAAAGAGTTAGGTAAGAGATGGGAGGTGTTAGGGTACCCAATTTCGCCCGAGTTAAGTCGCCTCCACAGTGTCCAAAACAATCCACAATATTTTCATAATGCAATTAACTAAAAAATTGGAATGTAAAACCTTTTATGCTCCTTTTTTGAAAAAATGTCAAGCATACATTCAATCTCATCATCAACATAAAATAAATCAATCAAAGAGAAGGGAGTAAGGAGAAAAGTACGTTACAAACACCCTTTAATCGGATTCAATCTACCTTAACCCTCCAAATTTCCCAACCCAAATAATTACATTCATCAAGCATACATAGGAATTCATTAAGACCCTTTACCATTTCGCGATAAGACGGCTTAAATCCAAAAAAATAATCCAACACAAGCAACCAAATATAAAGAATCAAAATATCAAAAAAGTATATATTTTTAATGTACAGATCACAACACAATCAATCATCCAATATTCTATAATATGAATGAATGTTAAGTGATACAAGATTCAAAAAAAATAAGGGTTAGCACAATCATAATGAACATTAAAATAATGAACAAGAATTTAAAGGACAGACAATAATAAAGAACAAGAATAATAAAATGCTATAAAGTAAAAATAATAATGACATAATTTAAATACTATTAAGTCATGATCTTGTGTTATCTAGGAAGATGACCATAATCATCTCTATCATCATCATTGTTTTATGTATGATTCATATGACCTAATCAATCCAACCTTTAGGTCAGAGCTTGGCATCGGATCATCCGAATCGGACAGTTTAGGGTACGCACAGGGTTTCTATACTCTGTGCATTGAGCCATAAGAAGTGGCGCACGCCATTTATTGTTGCCTTTGTGCCTTAGAGTCAAATCCCCTGTTTGGTTGATCTAGTTCCCCCACAGCCAGACTACGAATTGATGTTCTTAAATCCGAATAAGAAAGAAATATGAAAAAGCATTTCTAAGTTTCTCAGAATACCTTTTTTTGAATTTCTTTGGGGATTTGCTCAAAAATGGGAGTTGTGTGAAAGAAACCCAATTTGATCCTTATCCAAAAGTCCAAAATAAAGATTTAAGATTTGATTTTTAGGATTCTAAATTTCTAAAGGAGTTTTGGATTTGCTTACAATGAATTCTCACCACAAATCCAAGTTAACCCAATTTGCCTTTAGAATTTCTAATGGTTGCAGTTTTTTTTTTAAATGCAAGAGCCTTTTCCCTTTGTTTCCTAAAAAAGCTTCCTATTTACAGCCTCTCAAATGCCTATTTATATAGGCAAATGGAAGGTGGGATGGGCCCATTTTTAGGCTGAACGTGGGGCAAAAATTGCGCACTGTCGGGCTCGCAATGGGACTAGGCTCACTTTATTAACAAAAATTCAGATCGAGTGGCATGCAATTGAGGGTTAATTACCCAGGGAAGTATGCGAGCAAGCTTGATATGCTTCCAGGCCCGATTTCATTGCGGCGAAACGCTAAGTAACTCGAAAAGGTTAAAATGGTTAAACACGACTTGTCATCTTAGCCACGGCCATTCGGTCTAAAAACCAGAACGCCGGAAATCCGATCGAGTTTTATTGAAAGAAAAAAAATGGTGTATCATCACTGACCTTTTGGGGGCAAAATTTAAGCTGTTTACACAAGTAATACTGATTATAATAGGAGACAAACTCAAAAATAGAGATGTCATACTAAGAAGCAACACTACAAAATAAAGACGATGATTTAAGGCATTGCATAAAAAATAAAGCAAACATAAATGATTCAACAAAGAGAATGTCTTCTCTAGGCCTTATTGGAGTTCTAGGATGGTCATACATCTCTCATTATGGCAAATAAAGCAAGTAAAAGAAAGTGTAAATAAAGAAATGATTGAAGTAATTAAAGGGGAAATCATTCTAGCCCCTTATGGTATTTTTCCAATCAAACAATAAAGTAAATAAGGATGCAGTGAGAGGCATAAAGGAAAGTATTATTAGCTAAACAAGTTAAACATCAAAAAGAGCGAGTTTGTGCTTACTGTGCCTCATATTACGGATTTCCAGCGCGACACACATCTTCCAATCAAACATCCTAAGCAAGTGGTTGGCTGAACAAGTAAGAGAAAGAGAAAAGGAAAAAAAAGGTTGTGTGTGGTTTTTTGATTTAGCAACTCGAGTTCGATGAATCGAGGGCTTTCCACTTATCTCTTTGAATGTGAATGATAACCAAACAATTTCTTGCATTGTGAAATGGGGAGTCAATTGATTTTATGCACAAGTGTTGTTTTGGATTGTCCAAATTTGGCTGTGGTTTGCCATTTTTGAAAGAAAACTAGTGTCATTTTGGCATTAGTCGCACCAGGTTTAGAAAAGAGCAGACTTCTACTCACTAATTTGAGTTTTAAAAGGCTTTAGTCGCCAAATTTGATAAAATGTGACTTTAGTTGCCATGTTTAGAAAAAAGTGACTTTTAGTCACCAATTTTGATTAAAAAAGAGGCTTTATTCATAAGTTTTAAGTTGAAAGAATCATTTGGCTTTATGTGACATCTCCTACTGTATCGAGTCATTGCATATAGTCAGTTGAGTCTGGGCTTGAACCAAAATCGGTTTGAGCCATTAGAGTCCAAAATGGGGTAGTATGGATTTACTATTATAATAGATGAGAAGTGGAGCTTAATTGAATAACAAACAAAAAGATCAAAGTTTAAGGGGATTAGAGCTTATTGCACTAAACTTATAACTTAGGTATTTAAGTGTAACCTATTTTGACAATTGAGGTTACCATTTGGTAATGTACACATAAAATCAATGATATTTGGAGGCCTACCCTGAGACTTCCATTTCACTTGTCCCTCTTCATCTTTTATCTTCATCTCCTTCATCTCCTTTACTCATCTTCTTTTCTCCGCATCTTCTTATCTTTCTCTTATCATCTTGTAATTGGTATTCAAGATTAAATTCAACCTCTATTCTATCAAGTTAAGTTAGAATTTCTTTGAATTTTCATAATTTAGTGATATTTTAGATTAATTTATAAGATGTTCTTAGTGTATAGGAGACAGTGCAGCTCAAAAGTGTAAGAAGACAAAGGAAGCTAGAGAAGTATTTAGAAGCTCTTTTGTTTGAAGGTTTGATATCTCTTTTTGTTTAAATATTTTCTGCAGTGGAACTTATGTAGTGGTATGATTAGTGAGCAAATATATAGCGAATAGTCTGGATTAGAGGTCTGGAAATGGTGAAGCAAATTCATGGGATGAAATGAACAAATTGAAGCTAGATATTATTCAGGCGAAACCAGGTTTGTTTGGACCACGATTAGTAACTTCACCCTGATTTTGACTCTGTTTAACGTGGAATTAGAAGTGTAATAGAGAAGAGTTATTTGCCTTTATGTTTTATCTGTCTATGAGCTTTGTAATCACCTCAAATGGACTTATAAATTGAAAGATATGTCTAAAATAGTACAAACTGTGCAGGCTGGAAATCAAAATCTGGGCGGACTGGAAGGTGCTGTTTTAGCTCAATATTTGACTACTTTACCAATATATTTCAGAGATGTGGTGGAAGTCATATTTGTACCCTAATGTGTTAGCTAACCATAGAATTTGTAATCACCTAAATTGGCCTTATAAATTGAGAGATATGACCAAAATGGTATAAACTGTGCAAACTGAAAACCAACAGCTGGGTAGACTGGAAGGTGCTGTGCAGCCGCTGGAAACCAACAGCTGGAGCAGACTGGTAGTATGCTACTTGAAGCGCTCAATATTTGACTACACTACCTTACCAACATAATTAAGAGATGTGATAGAAGAAAATTTTGTACCTTAATGTGTTAGCTAACACTAGAATTTAGAATTACTGCAATTGGACTTATTAATATAGAGTTATGCGAGAATTTGTGAAACATGTACATGCTGCCCTGTCAGATTTCAAGGCTACATTAGAAATGATGTTGGGATGCATATGTAGCTTCATGCAACCTAAGATTATTGCTGAATTTTAACCTTCTGAGTTGAGTTAAATTAACAGCAATATTTTCCTTAATCTGACCAGTAGAAATTAAGTTATCTAATGAGTGGTACAAGTTGCATCGCGGGTGTACCAATTAGATTTCCATGCCAATTATTTTACAAGTTATCAATTGCAATTATTTTACAAGTTATCAATTGGTCGAGTTACTTCTTTTATTTATCTATTGGAAAGCCTCATAAGCCCATGAAAACACAGGTTAAAACATACAGAATTGAGACAGCGATGCAGGTAAACAGTATGCGTTTATCGAATATTTTATTGAAGAATTGTAATATACTTCTGTTTTGTGTATTATTGAAATTACCAATAATATGCTCCATTGAGACGTTTAGGTAGAAACCATGTAGATAAGACTATGTTGCCGACAATAGGGGACCAGCAGATCGCGCCCCATACAGTTTGGCACTCCTGCTACAGGGCCGTGAGTGTTATATGAGTAATATATGGGCCATAGGCAGCCCCAGCCATTACAGTATTCATCAACAGTTTCATACAGTTCTTCTTATCACTTAGGTTTCACTGTAAACCTTATGGAGCCATACAATTATGAGATTGTTATTATGTATAAAATTATAAAAAGGCTGCATAATTCATAACAGCATAATGAACAGCAGGTAAGATCATGAAAGTATATTTGATATGTGTGATTACATGGGTCTTAATTAGATTAATTGCTTATTAAGTTGAGATATCCACTGAGCTTTATTTGCTCAGCAATTAACTTAACTCGCAGTTCCTAGATCTGGACAGTAGAGAGTCATCGTACAAAGGTAAGATCATGAAAGTATATTGATATGTGTGATTACATGTTTAATTAGTTATTTCTTATTAAGTTGAGATATCCACTGAGCTTTATTTGCTCAGCAATTACTTAACTCGCAGGTTCTAGATCTGGACAGTAGAGAGTCATCGTACAACTGCTGCAGTTCATCTTTGAAAGACCCAGTCTTCAGGGTAGCTATTCATTTTGATATTTTGGGTCTGTCTATAAGTATTATGGCATGTACAGGGCACATAGTTGGGCTCACTTCATTTTGGAAACTAATATAATGTCTTGTAAATATTAAGTACATATCGATATTTTACTAATGTAAAAAGTAACAGCATGATATATTATTCAGCATACATTATGATCTTAGCATGACAGGATATAGGTTCAACCAGATTGTAGCGTCTCGGCTCGGTTCATTCGGGTTAATGGGTAGACCGGGGAGGGATGTTACATTTATTCACTAAAATTTGAGGAAAATCATTTGGTTTTTGTCTAAAAGTTTGAGGAGAAAGGGTAGAAGGAACATGAAGGCAACAAGAAAATCTCAACAATATGTATTTCAATATTCAAGTGATATTCATGGCATGTCAAAAGTCAAGGGTCTTGCTTTGAAGGTATACATGCATGTCAAAGAGGTAGAGTTGCAAGCATGAAATTATGAAATATAAGTGTACATCAAAGCCTAAGGCATAGGTTTAAGTGCTAAACATAAGGCCTATATTTAAGCTTAAATCCTAAAGCACGTGTCTAAGTTTAATTCCTAAAGAATGTTCTTAAGCATGTAATTAAATATTTAAATCTAAGAATGTGGTTAAATTTTCAAGCTTGAGTAATTAAAGACTAAACATGTAATTAAATATTTAGCATTTGGTCAAATGCTAACCTAAGTACGACATTAATTAATTAAATACTAACCTAAGCTTGATATTAATTAATTGAATACTAACCTAAAAATGGAATTAATTAAATAAATACTAACCTAAGCATGTCATTAATTAATTAAATATTAACCTAAGCATGTATTAAAAAGAGAACAAAGGCTACCTCGTGACACTTGACTTGTTGTGTTAGTGGAACTAGTACTTTTCCACCTCAGACCCACAAGCATCAAACCAAAACGGATCAAAATTTTCAACTAGAACAAAGTTCTTAAAAGGACCTCCAAATGGATATTTAACCCTTAAAGTATGAAGCTTTTTCCAAAAGGAAATATCTCCTAATTGATCATAAGTTAAAGTTATTCAAAATTGTGAGCAGACAATTTTTGAGGGGTATTTATAGGCAAGGATAGTGGGTAGAAGTTATGGTTGTTCAATGTAGATTAGGGAGCTAGAAAATGACTAGCCACTGACTCTGGGTGGCTAGCAGCCGCACTTGGGCTACCGCCACTAATCGGCGGTCAGGCTTGTTTCAACTTCGTTTAGACCTGTAATATATCGTTGGAAAGCTATTTCTATCTAGTTTCCAATGGCATAAAACTTGTGCTAAAATTCTATCTGTTGACTAAAAGAGTAGGCAAAAGTCATTTTTGTTAGGTTAACCTCCGATTTTCAATTGATTTGTTATTGGTTTGAACCACTTCTTTTGTAATTGATCTGTATTGATATAAGGGTGTGAAAAACAGGTGATGTGGACGTCATTATTTCTACATCAGCTTTCAACACATAAAACATAGAGTTCAAATTATCTCAATCACTTTTCTGGCTGGACAAATCAACTAGAACTAGAGATGATAATTTTACTCGACCTGATAGGTACTCGGTCCAATCTAATCTGATTTTGGTAGATTCAGGTAGTGAATAAACGAGTTTGGGACGGGTTCATGTAGTATTTTTACTATCGTATTGAGTTCGAGTTCAAGGACACGGTTACCCACTACCTCTTACCCATCTCATTAATATTTCAAAAATATCCAAAATAATCATTTTAGAAGAAAATGATATACATACACCTTTTTTAATTATAATCAATGGTATGATTATATTTTTTTATACTTGGAAAGTTCAATAAGCCGAAATAACATTGTGTACACAGTAGGGGGTGGCCCTCCCCTTTGAATAACATTCATCAAATTAGTAATAACTTTACAGTGGAGAAGACTCGAACTCGAGATCTCTCGTTCCTCACGTGAAGACCAACCAAGCCACACCTAATTTGCTAATGCTATTATTATATCTAATGTTTATATTATTTTTTATTAAGTCAAAATAATAATTTTATAATTTTACTTACTTTTTATTTTTGAAAAATAAAAAAAATTATTTTAATGCTAAACGGGTATTTAAACGGATTTGGATATTTAAACGAGTAATTATAATCATTTCCTGACAAGTTCGGGTATTAAAGATGAATTTCTACACGATTTTGGGACAAATTCAGATATCTAATTTATAATCAGGTTCGAATTCGGATAATACATTTTAAGCAGGTACTCAACATGTTGTTATCTCTAGCTAGAATCACTCAATTGCATGTTTTATAGAAGTGTATATACTCAATTGCAAGCTTTAACAAATTTATACACTCAATTGTATATATTTTCAGACGAGACATTAAAACAGAATAAATTAGAAAATTTGAACACCGAAATTATTATCATCATTCCTTTACTTTATTTTGCAGTGGGCTGACATAATTTTTATTTTTTATTGAATTTTTTCATTTGTGATATCAATAAATTTCAATTTGAACTCTACAAATCTGAGCCTTACGCTAATATCGAAAATAACGTATTAGATTTAATTTTTTTTTATTAAAAAATAAAAGATTGGAAGTTAGCAAAAAATATTGTTTTTTATTTGATTTGAAAAAAAGAATGTCCTCTTTTATTTTATATAAATACATGTATATATGGCGAATGTTATTTATATAAAATTAAATAAGAAATAATATGACAATATTAAAATAAAATATTAAAAAGTTCATAATTGCTTCTAATTCTTCTTGAAAGTACCAAATTACTATTTATCTAAATTTTTGGGTTAATTTCACTGGAATTATTTAAACTATATAATTAATCATTTAATGAAGTACTAATTTCAATTTGTAATTTAAAAATTCATAATTTTATATTTTGTAATAGTAAAATGTCTTTTCATGCAATTCAGTTTTTCCGATGACAAGAATGACATATACGACACATGGACATTTTTTATCAATTTTTTTAATTACAAAAAAAACATCTCTCTCACTTTTCCTTACCTTCTCTCTCACACACTTTTTGCAACTCTTTCTCTCTATTTCAGAATATAACTTTCTCTCACTCCCACTTTCTTTTCAAAATTGTCGCCATGGCTCTGAAAAAGAAGGCTATAGCAAATGTATTTGCCGAAAACTTCACTAGCGCCACAGCCAGTAGGTGATATCTCTTTCAAAATTTGCAAGGTTTATATCAAAACATTCAGAATCTCATGAGGGTTTTATTTCACCATCAATTTTATCATTTGAGTACCAATTCAAGCTATACACAAAATTCTCAAATCTCAAACCCAAAAATTTTAAATTTCAAGCATGTGCAATTTATCCTTAAAACTCAGAATTGATGGAAGGAAAATATGATAAAAAGAAGGATTGAATCATTTAACTACATGTCTTGATCCTCGCTCTCGCCGGAGGTGGAGCAAATCTCGCAGGAATGCAACTGTCTCTATGACCATTTGAGATGGCGATCTTAATTTGCGATAATGGAGGCCATATTACTGTTTCTTGCATTGTGCCGATCCTATTGGTGTGCTCAATCGACGGAGGTGGTGATCTTTAGCTGGAAATAGCTTGAGATCACTAGTTTACATGGCCACCTAAACCGCAGCACAGCAGAATCACAAAACTGGTGATGCAAGCTCTGTGGACACTAGAGATAGAGAGAGAGAGAGAGAGAGAGAGAGTGAGTGAGTGAGTGAGAAAAGTACGAGGGAAAAGTATGAGGTTGTTGGTTTCTATCTCTTTCTTCGCTGTCTCTTTCTTCGCTGAAAAGAGAGAAAAGAGGGAAGTTAGCGTCACTGAGACGGAAAGGACTTCAGGTCGAATGAAGAGAGAGGTAAGTATGATTTGGAGGAGAGAGTTTTTTTTAATTAAAAAAAGTACTCTCTCTCATTTATGTTCCATTACTACAGACAATGTTACTTAATATAGACTATGACCAAAATGCAAAGTTTGAACTACTTTTGATTTATTTTATTTAGAGTATTAACTTTTTAAAAAAATAAGAAAGTGGCAAATAAAGTTTAAATATTTCACTAAATATAATTGACTAATTAATTTATAGCTTTTTATCTTTCTTTACCCATTTCAAATAAAATTGCATGCATTGTTTATCCGAGTGGCCATATTTTATGACAAATTAATCATGTAAAAAATGTGAAAAAATGAGCATGAGTTATATAAGTGGAGCATAGAGATTGTTTACCAAATCTGACATGGATGCTCTATCTCTCTCTCAAAACGATCAAGTTCAAGGACCAATAGTTGAAGTGAACACATTTTCTAAAGTTATTGATGAATCAAAAGGTTGCAAGTTTAGATCAAATGGATGTGAGATGATTATAGGAAGTGGACTTTTGAATTTTTTTTTGTTGTAGTTCGGGTTCAATTTTTTAGCTATTGAATTGAACTTATTTATAAAGCTATTTGGAAAGAATTTGTTAGCCATTGAATTGACATTATTTATAAGGGTATTTGGAAAGAATTTAAAGAGACGATTGACGCTATCAAAAATTTTAGCTCCAAAAAGGTTATTTGCACCTATACTTCCTTTACTAAGTGTACACATTTTTTAAATAAAAATTAAACTTTCATTTTCCACCAAAATTTTTGCACTAAAGATGGGAGCCAAATTTAAAAGGGGTAATTATATTTTTTAGTGTTCGAACTTTTACTCTTTTTCTATTTTGATGTCTCAACCGTAAATAACAACGATTGAATGTTTAAATTTGTAATTTTTTACAATTAGGTGTCTTCAAATTTATAATTTTTTACAATTAGGTGTCTCCGGAAGACATAGCTAATCGGAAAAAATCCATTGTGCACATGTGGGATCCGTTTTTTAATACATGGTAGCTGACCTAGTGAGAAAGAGATGTAATTTTGCCAAGTAAGACGATCCTGACGTGTAAATTAGGGAAAATGTTAATTTTCTAACCTAACTCCTCTCTTCTTCTAAGCCATGTCGATCAAATTCCTAAAAAAAGAAACTCGTTTTTTCTCAGTGAAGATGGAGCACGCAGTAGAAAGGTAGTATCAACCAGACCTCCAGCATAAAGAATCTCATTCTTATGTAACTTGGTAATTTCATAATCAATGCACCAAGTGGATTCAGTTCGTCTTTGTTCTAAAGCAGGTTTAATAAAATCACACAATTTTATGTTTCCAGAAGAAAGAACAAGCACCCAAAATCCTTATAGGAGATGAGAATATCGCTCCACAAGGAAACAAAATCTACATAAAAATATAAATCCAGCAGAAAATTATTTTAAAAGAAAAAAGAAAAAAGAAATCTGATCAAAACATGCCGAAGTAATTTGAAGTTTCTAATCTACATAAAAATATAAATCCAACAGGAAATTATTTTAAAAGGAAAAAAAAAATCTGATCCAAACATGCCGAATTAATTTGAAATTTTTAGGTCAGTATTGGGCCTTTTAGTGGAGCCAACGGTGCCATTGTTCTGGTCAGTCATCTCCATAAACTGCCCACTCACAAGTGAGAAAGTTTAGATCCGCTTTACCTCTTCCTGCGTGTGGAGGAGCTCGCGCTTAGAATTCTTTTGCTCCTCTTGGACATACTCTTCTTGTATGTCGATGATCAAGCTAACGTTGAAGACACTTTAGGCGGCTATAAAGATCTTCGTCGGAGTTGTTCTGGTCGGTTAAGGGTTGTTTGGAAATCATTGGCTATTTGGTTATACCCTAACGTTAGAAGAAAGAGAAGAGGTGGGAGAGAAGCATTAAATGGAAGGCATAATAGAGATTTCTCATTGTTTCATGTAACCGTAGATTTACTTGACAAATATTCAAGCTCCTTCTCACCGAGTTTCCGCCTAATGAAAATTGGGCTCCACGTATGTATAATCAGTTTTCTGATTAGCTACGTCATCTGAGGACACTCAATTATAAAATTTTATAAATTAAAACATCAATTGTTATTGTTTCTGTTGAAACACCAAAATAGAGAAAAAAAAATAAAAGTTCAGACACTAAAAATATAATTATCCCAATTTAAAAATAGTAATAGAAGGTAAAACTTGGCGTTAATTAGGAGAAATGAGTGAATTTTTACTGTGATTCATCATTTAATTATAGGCATAAGTCATTAATTGTGTTTATGAAAATATAAATTAGCATGACATATTTGACTTTCAAAATGACTTTCCAAAATAAAACATTCAATTAATTGAAATGGTTGGGGCGCAAAAGTAGCAAAAAGTTTGATGCCTAAAAATTACAGTCTTAATTAAATTTCATAAGTATCTGTTGCAAAGTTTATTGTTGTCTATACTTAAATGGAAGCAGGGCAGCAATAATAAAAAAATTCAATGCTGGCATAGTTAAGTTCAGACACTAAAAATATAATTATCCCAATTTAAAAATAGTAATAGAAGGTAAAACTTGGCGTTAATTAGGAGAAATGAGTGAATTTTTACTGTGATTCATCCTTTAATTATAGGCATAAGTCATTAATTGTGTTTATGAAAATATAAATTAGCATGACATATTTGACTTTCAAAATAAACATTCAATTAATGAAATGTTGGGGGCAAAATAGAAAAAGTTTGGCTAAAAATTACAGTTTAATTAATTTCATAATATCTGTGCAAAGTTAATTGTGTCTATATAAATGAAGCAGGGAGTAATAAAAAAAATTCACATGCTGCATACGTGGCATATCGCTCAACAAAAAAATTGGATTACATCAAAAGGCATTTTACTGTTATGAAAATATAAGATCATGTATTTTTAAGTTATAAAATGAAGTTGGTACCCCCATTAAGTGATTATCCATATAGTTCACATCCTTCCAGTAAAATTAACTCCAATTTTTTTTTTTTTTTACCAACTAAAACGTTTTAGCTTTTCTAGAAAATATTTAATATTAAAAAATATCCTTCAAAAAACTCTCTTATTTTTTAGTTGTAATACTAAAACTTACCTGTAAAATATTAAACTCTCAATTTATAAGATTACTTAGAATTGTAAAAATTTTATTTTTAAATACAAATATAAAAATAATAAATTTGTGGTGGTAGCCAATAATAAATTGGTTGTGATGGGTGATAGCTAAAAATAGTAATTACCGATGATTTGTAAATTAATAGATTTGTTTTTATAAATTTTTCTTTCATTTAGTATATTTATCACTTTTTGGAGAATGATGTTTACCGATATTTTTCTTTCCTGGAAGACAAATTCACCTTTCTTAAAAATAATTGAATTTTTCTACTAATGAAGTATATGAATTAAATTGAAAAGTACTTGGATCTAACTTGAGAATCGACTTCCATCATTATTTCTTGTCTTGTAGGCTTTCAATCAACTTGGATCATCGGACAAAAGACCAAAGACAATATCAATCATCAAACCATTTTAAAATCTAGTTGTGGTTTGATCCCCACATTATCATATGTTCCAAAACACATAGTTAGAAAATTGCAGTATGACATGAATAAAATAATAATAATGAAGAAGAAGAATGCAGTACGACTAAAATTGTGAATTTGTAACTACCCTAGTAGTTGTAGATTATTTTATACTAACTAGCATTTCATCAAAGTCAAGGAAATAACATTTTATAACCGATTTCTCAAATTCTAACCACCGGTATAAACGGTACACCACCTAACAATATAACTAATAAAAATAATGTTTAAACTAAAGTCAACCCTAAATGCTATATAAAAAACTTTACCCGAAGAAGACATTAGTATCAGAATTTTTGCCTAATTGAACCATGTGTATTGCAGAGTAATAAACTCGGTTTCCTAGGACATTGGACAATAGTGAAGGCCCAAAATACCAATGAAACATGTATAGAAACAATTGCTTAATGTGCAATCTGAGGCTAGAGCTCTTCACAAGTAATAGTATAGTACTCTAAATACAAGCAATCTCAAAAAAGCACCATTTGTAGTTCTGCAGCTATAAACTTTTCTCTACTCCATAAAAAACAGTCCAGCGTAGTAGAAAATATGAGAAACCATAAAAAAGTTCACTAATTAAATACAAACCAGCACACCACAACCTATTTCTACGGAGTGGTCAATCACTAAAATCTATGCTTCCACTGCGAGAACTGCTGGCGTTGCGACTATGTAATGAGAGACCCCTCATGTGGCCAGTCACACCAGAACCATCAACCTTCTTTTCCTGAAAGAATCTCTCCCTCTCTACATGTTTTGCAGGGGGAGGTGGAATTGCCACAGGTGGAGGGTTCACAAGAGGTTCATGTGGCTGATCTGAACTAATAATTGGCCTTATAAGGGGACGATTCAACCTCTCTCCTGCAATAGAAGATCCAAGCAAGCCCATAGAGAGGCGCTCTTCTGAGTTCACTTCATCTACAGGCCTTGCACAAGCCTTCCCTTTTCGTAATCTGTCAAGCATTGCAAAGGGGCAGCATTTGAACCAGGAAATAGATATATAAATAGACTCCATATGTTTAACATCATTATCTGCTTCCAAACGTAGCTGATAGAACCAAAGCTTAAAGGCCCACAACTAGTTATAGAGAATTTAAGATCAGCAAACGATAGCATTGTCAGTTCAAACAATTCATTCGATCACTTCTCAATTTCTTTCTTTTGCTCCGCTCTATCTTCTGTACACACAACTATTGAGACTTGAAACATTTGCTGGAAAACTATTCGCTCTGCGGCAGTTTTAGGTTGTTCCAATTTTGCCAACTTTCCTAAATTATTACTCCTCATAGGTGGTCCAAGAACATCCAACTTTGTGAATTTCCAAACAATTGTAGTGCCCCTAGGAGATTCTAGACTGGCTGAACCTATTGGACCCTTTGCTTTCGGTGCTTGACTATGGCTGCTCCCTTCCATTGTTGATGTTGTTTTAAATCAGAAAAAACACAGGTGAGGGCATCTAACTTGGATTTTAGTGCTTCATGTCGGACTTTGTTGGCAGCTTGCTCCTCTAGGAATAATGTTAAAATTCTATTGAGTTGTTGTTGAATAGAGTCGCCCATAACCAGGCTCTGATACCAAATGTTACTGTCCCAAATTTGGATCTAGTTATGGGTCTTTGAATTAGGGATCAGGTTTGAGATGGGTATCTTAGAAGGAGTTTTCTTCCTTCTATCAATGGTGACGTTAAGAGAGAACTCTACAATCTCTGAGTTTTAGGAACTCAAAACATTTTCATAAAATTCTGCTTACATTTTCATAAAATTCTGCTTTACATTTTTCCTGATATCACAACCTTTAAACAACTAAATGCAAAGCAAAACTACCACTACTTACTAAGTAACTACCCATTACGATAGGTAACTTGCTTAACCACCGCCACTATAAGCCCATTAACAAAGAAAACCGATAATAACGATGTAACAACTTGAATAACCTAAATAAACACCGTAAAAAGCAGTAAAAACTCCCTATCCAGCAGCCCTAACATTACCACTCCCCCTCGAAAAAAGCGCTTTGTCTCAAGCGCCAAAGGGATGGATTGGGACAATGCCCCAATCCTTGCTAACCTTGTAAAAGATTGATGGCAAAACAAAATCCCTTTTACCCTCTATTTATTCTGACAGAATAAGGAGCTTGTTTATTGATGCTCTATATAATTAATATTCCTGTATATCAAATGCTCCTCTAATGTTTCCTCTTTGTCATTTCTCGGATTGCTTCTTCCCACTCCTTCCATTTCACAGCTGGCCCAATCACAAGGCAAGACCCTCTAATTTGCTAACCAATTCGATGTTTGATTATTTCTTTCTTTTGCTCGCCTCTAATCTTCTATACAAACAACTAGTAAGACACCGAAACATGTCTGCTGGAAAAACTATTCGCTCCTTGCCGAACAGTTAGTTGCTTCGAATTTTTGCCAACTTTCCTAAATTATTACCGTCCTCAGATAGTTGGTCCGAAGTAAGAAAACCTCCAACTCGTACGTGAGTATTTCGAAACAGTTGTAGTGCCCCTAAGGAGTTCGGGAGACCGTGCTGAACCTATTGGACCCTTTGCTTTCGTGCTTTGACTTTCAAAGCACTTGAAGAAGTCAGACCCCTTCTTTGTGGATCCAAGTCAAAAAAGACATTGGCATCCAATTTGGCCATGAAGTTTGCTCAACCTTCTCATTACGGTCTGATTGCCTGCTGCTCGGATAAGAGTAAAATTGAAGAGTTTGGTAAGCTGGTCTTGAAACAGAATTCGCCCAATAACTGTTGGGCTCTGATAACCAATTGTTATGGTCCCAAATTGGATCTAGTTATGGGTCTTGAATTTAGAGGATCGGGTTTGAGATGACTAGTTCTTAGAAGTGAGGTTTTTTCTTCCTTCTATCAGTGGTTACAGACTTTGAGAGAAATCTGCAATCTCCGTTAGAGCTCGCTTAAGAGGAACTCTCAATCTGCTGGAGTTTTAGGAACTCAAACATTTTCATAAAATTCTGCTTACATTATTTCCTGATATCACCAACCTTTCTTAAACAACTAAATGCAAAGCTAAAACTACCCACTGTACTTACTAATAACTACCCATTACGATAAATAACTTGCTTTAACCACCCCACTAATTACCCAATTAACAAAGAAACTGATGAATAACATGATAAACACTGAATAACTAAATAAACAACACCGTAAATAGCAGTAAAAACTGCCCTTAAGTCCAGCAGCCCTATTAACATTACACTCCCCCTCGAAAAACGTTGTCCTCAAGCGCAAAGGGATGATGACATGGCAATCTTCCAACTTGTAAAAAATGTGATGCAAACAAAAATCCTGTTTCCCTCTATTTATTCTGCAAATAAGGAGCTGGTTATTGTGACTTCTATTTAATTAAATATTCCTGGTATCAAATGGCTCCTCTAAGTTTCCTCTAGTCATTCTCGGATTGCGTTCTTCCCCACTCCCTTCCCATTCACAGGCTGGCCCAAATCACAAGCAAGACCTCTAATTGGCTAACCAATGATATGGTTTGATTGATTTCTTTTCTTTTGCTCCGCTCTATCTTCTATTACAAACAAAACTATTAAGAACTCGAAAACATTTGCTGGAAAAACTATTCGCTCTGCGGACAGTTTTAGGTTGTCTCGAATTCTTGCCCAACTTTCCTAAATTCATTACTCCTTCATAGTTGTGGTCCAAGAACCTCCAACTCTGTTGAATTTCGAAACAGTTGTAGTGCCCCTAGGAGTGTCTAGACCGGCTGAACCTATGGACCCTTTGCTTTCGGTGACTTGACTTTCAGACTTGAAGAAAGTCGAACCCCTTCTTTGTTTGGGATTCCAAGTCAAAAACATTTGGCATCCAATTTTGGCATGAAGTGCTCAACCTTCTCATACGGGTCTGATTGGCCTGCTGCTCGGATAAGAGTAAATTGAAGAGTTTGGTAGCTGGTCTGAACAGATTCGCCATAACTGTTGGCTCTGATACCAATTATGGTCCCAAATTTGGATCTAGTTATGAGTTTTGAATTAGGGGATCGGTTTGAGATGACTATCTTAGGAAGGAGTTTTCTTCCGTCTATCAGTGGTTACAGACTTAGAGAAATCTTGCAAATCTCCGAGAAGCTCAATTAAGAGAGAAAACTCTCAATCTCTGGTTTAGGGTACAATCTCTGAGTTTTAGGAACTCAAAACATTTTCATAAAATTATGCTTACATTTTTCCTGATATCACAACCTTTTAAACAACTAAATGCAAAGCTAAAACTACCCACTACCCACTAATAACTACACGTTATGATAAATAACTTGCTTAACCACCCCACTAATACCCATTAACAAAGAAACTGATAATAACATGATAAACACTGAATAACTAAATAAAAACACCGTAAATAGCAGTAAAATTACCCTAAGTCCAGCAGCCCTATAACAGAGCCACTGGTCATCATACTAAGTAAGTTCGGAAAGTTTTTTGCTGGTTCCCAGATAGGGACCAAAAGCAGTTGGTGGGTTAAAACCAAAAGAGCCTTGAGGTGGTAAACTTATCTAAAAAACCCTACAATTTAAAGAACTAACAAGCCTTGGGACCCAAATACAAGACCACTAATTTCAAACAAACGTAAGCACGCAGATAACAAAGTCGCTCATTAATCATAAAAACCTTAATTTATTTACTTACCTTATTTTTATACATATAATCTAGTTACAAATATAACAAGTATGACCAGTATCCTATCCAAGAATTATAAAGAGTGGGATTTCTGATAAACTATAGGGCTACTTGTTTTGGATAACTAGTTAATCGTATTTGACGGGAAGTAAGAGAATGGATGTGTTGGCATGGCAATTCAAAACTTTTAGGTGGTTTTTCTGAAAAGAATATAAGTTACTGTCCGCTGGAGATCCCACAAGTAACCTACATCCAAAATAAGAATTTTTTAAGAGCTATTTTTAGGCTTATATCCAAGAAGTATAAAATACATATTATGTAACGGGTTTCAGAGTTAGAAACAAATACATCTCAAGAAAATAAAAATAGGAAGGATTTCTAAGATAAGCCTAAGGCTAAATGATAAAAAAAAGCCTGAACTTTGGTTGTGTTTGCAATTTTAGTCAATTCTTTTAATTTTGGCAACTAATGCAGTGAATTTAATTTTTTGTTGCAATTATAGCCTCCACCTGTGTCCATTACAAAGTTGCTAGTATTACTACTAGTTGGATCCATATTTTGACACATCAAAAAAAAAAAAAAAAAAAAAAAAAAAAAAGGTAAATGATCGAAAAAAGGCCTAAACTTAAAAAAAAAAAAAAAAAAAAAAAAAAAAGGTAAATGATCGAAAAAAGCCTAAACTTTAGGCTTTTTTGCAATTTTAGCCAACTATTTTAATTTTGGTAAATTTCATAAATTATTTCATAGTACTTGCATATACATACATAGCATATAGTTAATTATAATATAGTTTAATCATGTAAAATTTAGATTTTCATGAATGATTCTCCAAATTACAACCTATCAATTCATCATGTAAATTTTTTATATAAAAATAAGAATTTAATTCCAAAATATTAAAATACTATTAAAACACACAAATACAATATATATTTTCCATTTAACTTAAATTTGAAAATTTTGAACTTAAAAAATAAATTATATTTTTAAAAATAAATAATTATAAAAATTAAATTTTTTAAAAAATCCAAAAGATTGAAAAAAATCATGGCATCCAAGGGCAAAATTAAAAGAATTGGCTAAAACTGTAAAATATACAAAGTTCAGGCTTGTTTTATTTACTTAGCCTTTTTTTTCTTTTTTTGCTAACATGGAGTGGTAGCGTAGCAATAATATGTCAAAATGTGAACCCCCACTAACAGCAACGTCAACAACTTCTAATGGACATAGGATGGAGGCTATAATTGCAACAAAAAATTAAGTTCAAAGCCTCAATTGAAAAATTAAAAGAATTGGTTAAAATTGCAAAAATGGTCAAAGCTCAAGATTTTTTTGATCATTTAGCCTAAGCCTAACTAGCATACAATTCAGATTTACAAGCATATTCTTTAACCCCATTGTTATAGATGCATTTGTGGGCAGAAACTACATGAGATGTGTGGCAAGTGAGGTGCGGAATTTATGCAGCAATATCTTCCTATTTAGTATTTCAATATTATTCTTATCTTTGCTCGAGTTAGTTTCCTTTTATGATTCTTTAATTAGGATCCCTTATGTTAGAGAAGCAACGACAACAGTCTGCAATTTAGTCTTCCTATTTAGTAGTTTCCTATTTTATATTCGGTACGAGATCAACTATTTAGTAGTTTCCTATTTTTCCTATTTTTCTTTTTGGTAGGAGATCTGCTATTTAGTAATCTTTCTATTTAGTTGTCTTTTGATTTAGTAGTCTTCCCATTTAGTAGTTTCTTATTTTATTTATTTATGGTAGGAATCTCATTCTAGTAGAATTACTTTAATTAGTACTTGTATTCCTCTATAAATTGGAGGCTTTAATGATGAAATTAAACAAGCAGAATTATTTTCAATTAAATTGGGATTTAGACTCTTTCTAACGAGTCTAAGGTTAGAGCTCTCTTTAACAAGCCTAAGGTTAGAGCTCTCTTTAACGAGCTTAAGGTTAGAGCTCCCTTTCAATGAGCTCACAATTTTTCAGCAACAATAGGTTCAGGAAAGAATTGCGGTAAAACAAAAACTTTAGCTTCTGAATCAGATTCTATTGTTAACAGGCCCGTGACGAGATTCTGGTTGCATAAACATAACACCTTACTAGTAGGAACTTTTTTTTGGTTATAGTAGGACCCCTCCCTCATGAGTAGGAACTTCTATTTCTATTACAATTCCCTTTTTTGCTGTAAGCCTCTCTTATATAAGAGGCACCTCTTAATTCAATAAGATACTCAAACAAGATTATCATCAATTCACGAAATGAAGACTCCCTCTATCCTAACGAGTCTTGAAGTGGAGAACTCCCTCAAACAAGTTCTTGTTTTTATCCATCATAGGCAGAAACAGGAATGAGTCAAGTCCAAGGCTTCAGCCTCAGAAGATTTCTCCATAGAAAGACCTGGGATCCTAGACTAGGGCACTTAACACTCAACTGCACCCCTATTTGACCCTTGCAAGCACTCCACTGGCCTCAATATTGGCTGCAGTGTAAATTTCCACTCAATGCATTCACTACTACGTCTATTTAACTGAAACAATTCTAAAAGTTGATATCATGATGCTGTTCAAGAAACTGAGATATAAAGAGAATGATCTGTGCTACACCAATATTTGTGAAGTCATGAGTCATACATGCAGGCATCTGTAACCAGTAACCAAGCTGAGACCAGCACTGCTTCTATCCTATTAACTCAGAAAGTAATCTTACCGAGAAGTCATCACAAGATGCATTACTCGCTGCTTTTGGAATGAACACTGTTCCACGAGATCAAGAGTAAACTCATCCTTTGCTCCCTAGAAAATAATGTTAGTTTAGGATCGAATATTTTGAAGCCATCCTTAGTGCTTATTGCAAAGCCACTGAATAAACACAATAATATTAAATAAACAAAGAAAAGAATAGATTTAAAAATCTGGAAATTTAGGCATACTGCTGTACCTATTATCTTGATTGAAAGAGGCGCAGAGAATGGAAGAGTTAGAGGACTGGCTAGTCATTGTTGGAATTGTTGGTGGGATTGTTGGGGAAGAAGATAAAAATTTAACTTACTTAAATACTTTTAGGTCCGGCTTGAACTAGAAGAGAACAGAAAACGGAATGTATCGAAATGGACAGCGTTATGGGGGATGATGGTTAGCCAGATCGTGAGCCGTTAATGTATTCTGTGATTGGCTAGATCCTGACTGATTAGAAAAAAAAAAAAAAAAAAAGCCCATGCTGTCAAGTTTCTGTGAACGACAATACATAATGCTTTAATAGTATTATCTATAGGATGCCATAAAGATTTAAATGTTTGAGTGGACGACGCAATCATTGCAATAAGTAACCTATCCCTGAAGTATATTGTTTTTCAAAGATTTAGATCTATGTCCAAGTTGTACTCATCAAAATTCAAGCGAACGTTAAGAAATTAAATATGAAAACATTAGAGAAACGTTAATACTTAAAAATAACAAACAGAAGATGTCTGCCTATGGAATTATATCTAGGTCCAAAAACAGAATATGGAAAAGATGACTGCATTTAAGTACCTCTGGATTTTGAGAATCAACAGCATCAAGGACTTCTTTGAAAACCTCTAGGACATTACTAGCCTTCTGAATAATACTGCACAGGATAAAAACATACCTGGAATTGGCATCATTTCCAGGAAAAAAGTAATAAACAATTGCAAACATTTTTCAGCAAGTACCAAAAAGGTTGCTACACATAATACCTAAATAGAAACAAAAACTCGAGATGGTAAAACATTCACAATAGTTCATTTCCCAAATAAGCCATCGCAAACATAGCCATAATCTAAGAAAATTATAAAAAAATATATTATTTTTTTTTTATAAGGAGACAGTCAGAAAATACAAATAAGCTAAAACAAACGGTTGAATATATAAACTCACCCTTGAACTTTTACAACTTTAACCTTGTGGAATCCTGAACGTTGTGGATGACCTATTTTGCACTTAAACTTGTAAATTTTGGTAACATTGCACACCTTTCCAAACTAACAATAAATTTTTTCAGGGTTTTTTCTCTTATAAGGAAAAATATTTTGATATATAGTTAGCATAACTTTAGAACAATAATTTTTACATTTTTCAACCACTTAATAGGTGTTTAATTGATCTAATTTTGCAAGTTGAAGTTTTTAATAAGTGTAGTTTTATAAATTGAAGTATTTGATGGGTCAAAGTAAAAGTATAGAGTGCTACAAAATTAAAGCAACAAAATTTAGAAATGAATTTTTGTATTCAGTCCTAAAACAACGGCAAAATGGGGTTCAAGTCTCTCCTAGCAACAATTAAACAACCTTGAAGGCAACACCAAGAAATCTAGGAAACCTTTGGCCTTTTATAAGCAAGATAGGCACGCATTTCTACGAGCTGTTAATGCAAGGTGAGTTGCTTTTGAGTCCTGGCACGAGTCATGAAAACGTGTGTGCAATTACTATTAATATAGTAAGAGAAGAAATTTTAAGAAAGAAGAATAAGAGATTTTTGGAAAAAAGAAAAAACATGTGTATATATATGTGTGTGTTTGTGTGTGTGTCTGGGTATATAATTTCGGATCTCCATGGTGAGAAGGATATGGACAGGGTTCCCTTCAAGGGCAGGGAGCACACTTCCAGTTTGCTAGCAAGGACAAGTCCGCCCTGTCACCACCCCGATAATAATAGAGGAAAACGGGGATCAAGGAACCTGCCCCATCCCCATCCCTAGGTGGGATGTTATGGAAGGTGTTCATTCACTCATGCAAGCCCATGGAACTCCTGAAATAAATGTCCTATTATTTTTTCCCTTTTACTGAATGTAAGGCAGTGGAGGGCACTTGTATTTTATTTCTATGAAGATGTTGGTCAATGAGAACAGCTTTCATCTAATTCCCAATTTTTATACAATATCAACTTTGCATGATTCTCCACTTTTAAGTTTAATTATTTATTTATTCAACATATTTACTTTGCTCCGAAGTTGAACGCAACCATGGATTGTAAACATATTGAGGTTAAGAGTTTATATATATGAAGAGAACAATTAGATCTATCACATCAATACAATGTCATTACTAAATTAACTAAGTGTGTTGCTCCAATTCTTCACTTTAACCTTAATTCTCACTATCAAATACATAATAGATTATGATTTTCCAAATAAATGAAAATTTATAAAAAGTTTACTAAGCGGTGTCTCGTTTGGCTACTTACTTTTAACTTTTGACTAAAATGTATTTCTAACTTATAAGCTAATTCAAGAATAAGTAATTAAGTGTTTGAAAAAACTATTTAAAAGTAGCTTTGAAGTAATTGAAGTGTTTGGTTGATGGCTACTTAAAAGTAACTTAATTTACCAAAATTATCAAAATGGGTATGTTAATTAAATTGGGAGTCAAATAGTTTGTCAAAAACAAAGGTAATGTCACTATTCTTAAAAATTATTAGGATATTATAATCATTAGTTGGTCAAAGAGTAGTTTTAATATAAAGTAGGAAATCATAAGTAAGGGGTACATTAGTCATGACTTCTAACTTATTTTAAGCAGTTTTTTTTAACTTATAAGCCCAACCAAACATCATTCTGCTTATGACTTTCTACATAAAAATTGGTTTGACAAACTTAAAAGCATAACCAAACACCCTCTATGTCCGTGCCAAAAAATGGAATATACCCAAGTCTAGGCAACATAGTCCAAGAAAAACAATCACATTCTTAGAACTAAATCAATTTTAAACCAAAAAAATGAATCCACAATCTTGAAGTGGAGAGTACATTATGAGAATTATAATATTCAACTATACAAGAAAATAGTTATTTCTGGCAAGGCAAGTGTGTTTTAGTATTAAATTAATTGAACATGTACCTTCATTAGGAAAACACGAGATAATGCAACATGGATGAGCATAGTAGGAAACAGTTAAGTAAAAAGATACCTAGATTCAGGAACAACTTGAGCCTCTGCTTTTTGAGCAACCTCTTCATGTCTAGAGGCAACAAGCTCACCGTTAAGTGTACTTCTTTTATTTGATTGTGAAGTGGGATTGTTTGTTTGTGTTTCCGGAGGCCTTTGAGGAAATTGTACTCCTGCACTCTGACAGTACAGTTTAAGGCAAGCCAATTTTTAGAAGTTAAATAGTGACACAACAATGCAAGTGCTTCACAGCTTTTAATTACAGTACTGTGAGCTTATAATGAGCTAAAAATTAGCACAACAATGTAAGTATTTCAAAGCTTTACAATTTTATTAGAAGGCAAATAAGAGGAAAGAAAAATTCACAATCCTTCACATGATTTGATATGGTCGAACTAATGTGTTCAATGTAGTACTAGTGAAAAATAATAGAACATGAATGAAGCTTTGTCTTACAATAATAAATCAATAGCTAATAAATTAATGAAAAAGGTATGCAATTATTAGGATTCAATGGTAAGCATATATAAATGGGTTCTGAATGGCTGATGCATATAAAGCTGTACATATCAAACCAAATTCATCTGTTTGCACCCTAGGAAAGAGTAACAGGAAGAGTTCAACCCTTCACCGAAGAGCACTAAAAATAGAGAGGACGCGCAAATCGTTACATATCTCAAAAGAGGCGCACGGGCAAGACCTAGAGCTAACCCAAAATTGAAAATGGAAACAAACAGAAAAAGGCACAAAATGAAATTGAAACTGAAAAATGGTGAGATCCATTTTGTGAAATGAGAGAAAAAGCTCAAAGACACTCGGATAGTTGATAAATGAAGAAAAGATAACTAAAATATGAACTCTTAATTTTTTTCTTTTTTGGAGAAAGATATAAAGGTGTAGTCTTTTTCAAGGACTTGTAGGAAAGGATATGTTTTGGCATGTGAAGCAGAAAAGACACTGAAACAGAGACATTTTAGCGAGTGCAGAGAGGGAGAGAGAAGGAGAATTGAGAAGTAGCAGGTGATGAAAAAAGTGAGAAAGGGAGAGGACAACTATACAAAAAAAGAGAGAGGGGGGGGGGGTTAAAAAAATATTTACTAACGAAAACGAAAAAATCCATTATGCTGACTACAAACTAAAGTCTTTTGAGTTGTCATAAACTAATTTAGCATGACGTGTAACTTAGAGTGAACAGGGAAATTCCTTTCTCAGAAGAATATCTTCAGGAATGAAGTGTGACCCAAGATTTGCTGGAACCTGATAATTGCTACTAAGAATGAAAGAAGGTACAAGATGATTTCAACCTCAAAACACATGCCATAAATGATTGCAGCAAAACCATACATATTTCTGACTTATCCACCATATGCAATAATTCAACAAATTTAGATGGTGTTAAAGAAAGGTAAGGATAAGAGGTTATAATGTTCCATACATGCACCTACCACCAAATCATAATATGCAGAATAATACTGAGGGAACTTTCCAGAAGAACCACCAAGTGATGTCTGTGTAGCATCCAGAAGAAGAAATATTCTCTCTCGTACAGGCAAATCTGTCTGACAAAAGGAAGATGGATTACTTAAATATAAGGGCATAAAATAGCCAAAATTCACTGTATTATATGTAGAGTAAAACTTCCACCTTTTTCTTGACTATCTTCACAAGAATAGGCAAAACCCCTGTATCAATCACCTCTTTATGAACAGGTTCTCCGATATTGTTCATCAGCATCTCTAACAACTGCAAAATTGAAAGAAACAGTACATGGTTTGCCAGGAAGGCAAAGGCCATTCAAATCAAGGAACAACAAAAGGAAGATAACCATCTGTTCAGCAAACACGCATGCAGATTCAACCAATTAACAATAAAAAACTGCTTAAAAGTCTAAATCAAAAGCATAGTACCCAATAGATTTCATTGTATAAAGCAAGAGAATTAACCCACCATCACTGCATATAGCTGAGCATTTGGGTTCTTACTCCCCAGCCGTTTCTTAATAGCTTTAACAACATCTCTAGCTTGTCTGTGGATTAGAATCAATGAAACCATGTCATGGAAATGTTAAACCAACTCAAGTGACTAACTTGAACAAACCAAATTTAGTTTAGTCCCGTTCATCCCCATGAATTCGAAACAATCAAGAAGGTATATATATAATAACTAAAACATAACAGAAAATAAAGAATCAAACCACAAAAATACATAGTTCTATAGTAATATCTTCTTCAATATTGCAGTTATACCTCTGATCACGGCCTACTAATTCACAAATTTCAATATTCTTAGTCCAATCCACTTCAGGTAGTTTATCACTTGTTGCCAAATTGACGAGCTCAGCTGCCATCTGCTGCTAAATAATTAAACCTTCTAACAACTCCTAAATCAAAGAAATTCAGATCTCAAATACCAATCCCAATTAGACGCAAATATTGAAACTGAAAATCATTACGAACGAAAACGAAAAGAAGTTACCTGTTGCAATGTAGAGGAAACAGACTAAGAACTGATGAATACAGTAAACGGAAGAACAGCTTCAACATTTGAAACCAACAGAGTTATAGGGAGAAGAAAGATGGAGATCAAAACCGTCTTTGTTTTCTTTTTTTCTTTTTTGTTTTTTGTTTTCCTTTTTGCTTTTTCCAGGCTGTGGTTTTCCTAAATCTAATAGTTGAGACTGATAGTTTTTAATATGAGTAACCTTTAGCAGAGAAGATGAATTGGAGAGTGAGTTTTGTTTTGTTTTGTTTTGTTTTGTTTTTGTTTATTTTAGAGTAGAAATGTAAAACACTGGCACGAGGGTTGTCCCCAATTAAAGCTAAAGAAGTAAGCTTCTCCGGTAAGGTTCTTTAGAGAATAAGTTATGATGTACCCAGCTCTCACCTTCTGTCTTGTTTCCTTCAACCATTGTCTGCCACGTGGATTAATTGAAAACCCATAAATTGAAAATGGACTCCCACCGTTTAAACTAGAATTTAAAAAAAAAAGAGTTTAAACTAGAGATTTACTATTATTATTATTATAATAAAAAATAGTATCCAATTTAAAAGTTTAATTTAAGTGAGAGATTCTTGCTTTGTCAATTTGAAAGCGTCTTGCTCTATATATGTGATGGCAATTGAGAATTAAGCAATTGGTGATCGAATGGATGTACCTATAGCAGCCTCGGCGTTATCAAATGATAAGGAGGAAGAAATATAAGTGCAATCTTGAGGTAATCCTGTTGAAAAATTAGACTATAGTCTACGTCTGTTTGGTTGATTATTGATAGATCGAAAGGTCAATGATGAGGTCATGAAGGTTATATGGCTGCCTAGTTAAGAGCATCAATGAGATTGATCATAGATCGTTTCTTGTTCAGTTATTTCATAATGTGGATTTTGAATAGGATATGAATAGAGTACCTTGGTCTATAAACAATCACTTGTTTATTGTGGAAAAGATTAAAGCAAATGAAGATCTAAAGCAAATCCTCCTTATTAACTCGTGTTTTTGGGTACAAGTACATAACCTATCAGTGGGGGCTATATTTGAAGTCGTGGCCAAATGGGCTAGGGACTTCATTGATTCCTACTTAGAGTAAGATTTGGACAACAATAATGAATTTCGACATTCAGAAATGTGTATCTAGGTTTGCATAGACGTAAATAAAGTGTTAAAACGATAGAAGAAAATGAGGAACTCAAATGGATGGGCTAAAATAATTAATTTTAAGTTGAATGGTTGCCCATATTTGGCTTTCTCTATGCTTGTCTGGGACACAATGCCAATTTTTATGAAAAATAATTTATTTTGCTGAAAGGGTGGTTGAGAAGGCATAGGGATAGTGGCTCTAAGTACCGACACTGTTGGCTTTAATGTAAAGAGATGATCTCCAATGGTTTAGAGATGTAGCAGAAAATTAGTTACGTAGTGACATAGGATTTTCTACTGAAGATTTAGCGAATTCTAAGGAGAAAAATACGAGACTAGATAGCAGTAATTTAGGAGATTTTTAATTTTGAATATAGGATGCATCAATTCTATATTTGACAGGTTATTTTAAATGATTTGACCGTGCCACAATAGTCATTATATGAGTCGTCTACTATAGATAAGGAAAACAACATTGTGGACCTAGCAGAAGGAAAAAAAAAGGCCAAGTCTAGGTAAAGGTTCACTTATGCAAATTGATGCATCGATGTTTAGTTTGCAATTAGTTTGTAGACATAGAGCTTCAAATGGAAAAAGTCTAAATTGAATAATCTCTTAGCTCAAGAAGAGATTTTTTGGCATCAACATTTTAAAGTTATTTGATGAAAAAATGTGGACCAGAATTATAGATTATTTCATGCCACTACAACACAACGTGCTAGAATTAATTTTATTTTGGCTTATTTGATGATTCTGGTGTTTAGTAATGAGACTTGGGTATGGAGGAAATTATTCGCGACTACTTTGTGGAGTTGTTTGCAATTTGCAAACCAATTATGCTTTGGTTGTGAGTCAGATTAAAACTTCTATTTTGCCAGTTCATAATGATTTGCTTCTAGCCATGTTATCTGACGATAAATTTAAGAAAGCTCTTTTCCAAATGCATCAGAATAAAGCTTTTAGACAAGATGGTGTGAACGCTTATTCTTATTAGAAATTTTGGCATATTGTTGATGCAAATATGATATACAGTTGCATAGAGTGGTTGAATACAATTTTGTCCTGCTTCTTAAAAAATACAATTGTAGTTCTTATTCCTAAAATTGATCAACCTTAGACAATTAAAGATTTTAGACTTATATCACTTTGCAGTGTTATTTACAAAATCCTTGAAAAGCCCTAACTAATCGGTTGAAGAAAATTTTGGATAAAATTATTTCTATTTCTCAATTGGATTTTGTATAGAGCAAACTTATAATAGATAATATTCTTGTGGTTTTTGAGCTTCTTCATTTTATGAAATGGAAAACATTAGGCAAGAATGAGTTTTAGCTGCATTAAAAATTGATGTTAGTAAGGCGTTTGACCGTATGGGTTGGAGCTTTCTAAAATGAGTTTTGCTTTTAAATAACTTATTATGCTCTCCATTTTCTTAGTCTAGTTTTAAGTGTGCTTCAATGGCAAGATTATTGAGTCTATTATTCCTAAACATGGTTTAAGACACAGTGGTCATATTTATTTTAATTTATATTAGAGGAATGCATAAAGGGCTGGAGATATTTATGGATGCCAAATTAAAAAGGGTGCATTGATAGTGTCTCACTTATTATTTGCAAACATTATCTTTTTCTTCTCTGGGCTAATTAAAGTTCATAAGGTTCAAAAAATTAGGTATTCTCTTTGATTCTAATGTTCTTAGCTTTACCCGGTTACTTATCTTTGATATCCTTAATGTTTATATGCCCCTTAGCTATGGTCATTATTTGGTCTCCCATCTACTATTAGGCGAAGTAAGAAAATTGTTTTTAATTATATTTTGGATTAATTATGGAAGAAACTTCAATGGTGGAAAAGTAGATTTTATCAAAAATATGAAAAGACCTAATTAAAAGTTTGTAGCCCAAGATGCATCGGCATATTGTGTAGGTGTTTTTCTTTACCTCTCTCTATTATTTGGAGCTTAAAGAAATGATGAATGCATTTTGATGGGGTTCTAAAAGAGAAAAGAGTGAAAGTATTCATTGGCTTGCATAAGAAAGGATGCGTAATACTAAGTTTGATGGAGGAATAGGTTCTAGAACCTACACAACTTTAATTTAGCATTATTGCAAAACAAGGTTAACACACAATCAACCAAAGTACTCTTCTATTAGAAACTAGTCGAAAAATCACGTTTCGCGTGTGAGTATTTAAATATTATTTTAATAATTATTGTAGTTAATTCTATTATTATTTTTAGTAAATTATTATAAGTTATCAAACTTTTAGGAAGAAACATAAAATTATACTTGAAACAAATTAGTAATGAAAATATCAAAATGATTTATAATAAAGAACATTGTAACATTATTTGCAATATATAAATATTTTTAAATATGTTCTTGGTTAATTATACATTTTAGTTATATATAAGTAAATTTTTTTTTTTTTGAGAAAGGTAAACAACATTATTGTTAAGCTAATAATGTAAATGATCAAACTCGATGTATACAACAAACTAATTAACATTTTATTTATGATTGTAGCAATTACAACACTACTACATATCAATTGCAAGTATATTATACATATCAATAATTTTTTTATAGATTCTGCAAGCTAACATATAATATTTCAAACTTCTAATTATTTAATAATCCATCTCTCTCTCTCTCTTATATATATATAGATTACTTTTCCTTTAATATTTAAAATATTCTTTTTAAAAATAAATTGTTCAATTAAAATATATAGATAATGAAGAAATAACACACATTTAATTTTCAATTATAATTTTCAATTATAATTTTCAAATAAATTGTTCAACCAAGTACTTATAAGAGCTCACATAATTATATTTAATTTTCAATTATAATTCTAGGTACCATTTTAGACACAATAACACACATTTCAGTCAAAGCACTATATTAAATTATAGGCGTACCTGATTGTGCATCCCGACCCGGCAAAGCGATCCTAAGAGGGCGGGTAGAGCGAAGCTCCTGGCTAGCTTCTAGGATGGCAGGCTAGCTAGGGTAAGCGATCCTAAGAGGGCGGGTAGAGCGAAGCTCCTGGCTAGCTTTCGTAGGATGGCAGGCTTAAGCTAGGGTATGGAATGCGGAACAAGAATGAATTGGAATCATATATCGAAAAGGGGGAAACTAATCATTAGAGGCGCCTTTTGGTGGAATGGTTGGAGAGTTTGGAAGAATTCCAGGTTAAGTGTATCGCTTAACAGAAATCTTAGGATGGGTGAACCTCCTGGGGAAGTTTTCCTATTTCACTTGGCCGGGACAAAACGTGCGGGTCCTTGCCATCTTGTATGGGCCGTGACAGTTGGTATCAGAGCCGGACTTCTTCAGTAGAATGTATGGTTCGAGGACGACCAGCGAAAGCTGGTGGGGCCTGTGACAATCCTGACCCGGCAAGCGATCCTAGAGGGCGGTATAGAGCGAAGCTTCCTGGTAGCTTTCTAGGATGGCAGCTAGCTAGGGTAGTGGAATGCGGACAAGAAGAATGAATTGAATTCATATATCGAAAAGGGGGAAACTAATCATTAAGGCGGCCTTTTTGGTGGAATGGGTTGGAGAGTTTGGAAGAACTATGGTTGGAGAGTTGGAAGAACTCCAGGGTTAAGCATGCTCGCTTAACAGAAATCTTAAGATGGGTGACCTCCTGGGAAGTTTCCCATTTCACCTGCGGGACAAAACCCTGCGGGTCTTGCCATCTAGTATGGGCGATTTGGCTTAATCCAAAGCGGACAATTCCTCTGGTGATTAGAGTCGGGGCGTGACACTGATTGCATCTTCAACCTGCTCATTCACTTAGAGACACCTAGGTCCTATATGATCCACTAATCATAGTTTAATATCAACACAATTATCCACATAGATGGTTTAAATTCATTCATTCAGCTCTTAACACAAAGAAGCCAACTCCACTTTGACTCATATAAGTATCATGCATGTAACTCCAATTGAGCATCCTAGAGTTTTCCATATTCAAATTGACTCAAGGGATAACATTAAGGAACATTTAATTTCATTCTTAGACCATCAATTATAAATTTGAGATAGGTTAGACGCTAACCCCAAATCATGCTTTATTTTCAATTCAGAAACCCTAATTGCTTTTACTTCTAACTACCCTCATATAAAGTCAAATAAGATGTTACTAATGATCAATCATGCTTTATAATCAACCTAAAATGTCTAATTAATTTTAATTTAGACTTACATAGGTTTGGCCGGTCTTCATTAGTTAGGGTAGAAGCATTCTTTTAATGATTAAAGCATATCTCTTAGTCATACATACTTCCAATTTCATTAATATACCTTTGGTTCACCTTACTAGACCTTAATCATCTTTTCCCCCAAATTCAACTTCACTACATTATCAAAACCCTTTCCATTGCTATTGACAGTGATTTTCGCAAGTATACGAAATCGCGGCAAGTAATACAGAGTGAATAGAGTATCGTCTCCACAAGGATTGTAAATCAAGTACCAAAATTTTGTTAACTATTATTATCTAAACGGCAATAAGAGAAATTTATTGTAAGAAAAATAAATACTTAACAAGAGAACAAAAATAACTCAAGCAACAATATTTGAATATTTGAAGGAAAGAAATCAAGGATTTAAAAACTACTAGGGACTTTGATTTCACTTAACTCTATCCAATTTATTTTATTAGTTTATTAATCAATTTTAATTGCTCAAGTCGGGGAAACAACCCTAGAATCACTAACAAGCTTTCCCGATGTTTTGTTAGCTATTCTAATCCAATTTAATTACCTATCTTCCAATAGTATAATCAACCATGAATTAAATCATTAAGTTTTGTGGTTTGTTTTGTAAATTCATAACCTAAGGTCATTAACTTATGAAAACCCCCAATGAGTCAAACCATATAGCTTCCGCATCAAGTTATTATTCTCATGTATTATTCTCGAATGTAATTTATTAATTGTTTCATATCAAAAACCTCTTCTCCCGTATGATAAATTGAAATAAATCAATCCAGAGAAAAACTTTGCCCTGGGAAGCATTAAGTTCAATAATAAATTATACTTTACAATGAAAAGCAAGATCTAATAATTATAAATTGAAAAAGAATTAAGCTACAATCGAAATCCCAGTATGAGGAATTTAGGTTCGACATAGGTAATTAAAATAAAGTAATTAAATAAAACTCAACAATACTTGAATAAACCTTCATAATCAATATGAATAATGAAAAGTAAAACAAGATTAAGAGTTTAGAAATAAAAATTAGGCAACTGATATGTGGACGGCTTCCTTGAATCTTGGCACGAATCTTGAATGCTTGTAGTTTTTGATAAAGAAAGATAACAATGTGCATGAATTATCAAGGACTCGAGAGATATATTTTACAATGAATGGCCCCTCTTTTTATATAGACTTCCTGGAAGAAAATTCGACTCCGTTTAGGAAACAAAATCCTATTAAATACGAAATCTTTTTGGAGATCACAAAACTGTTTAGGCTTTGGATTTCTTCTCAATTATGACTCTTCCATCTTCCTAAATAGGATTAGATCTTGACTTGCATATCAGGAAAATATCTGGGGTGGGCCCATATAAGTTATAGAGACTGGCCGGCTTTCTTAATTCAAGACAACATTATAGCACGGTCACACCGTGCTAGAGTTTGAGTCTCCACTTGATTTTCCTTAAGTTCAGCACGAGCGTGCTAAGGTGCACGGGCAGGGTGTGCTAGGGCCTGAGTGTTTTGCTTTCTTTTGCTCTTTTCTGTGCTAAAAACCTGCAAATTTCTTTAAGAATAAGTGGATTATGATTCAAGGAAGCTTTTTATGATTCAAGGGGAACTTGAATAAAAATAAATAAAACAAAAATAAAAATTAGTTAAAATGATTAACAATTACTAAAAATTCCTAATAAGAATAACATAATAAAGATACCAAATAAAAAATAACACTACAAAATCCCCATCCCCAAACTTAAACCATTGCTTGTCCTCAAGCAACAAAACTAAAAACAAAAGAAAAACATAAGCTAAACAAACTAACAAAGCTAGCTTACTATGATTGGAGATAATTATTCACAATTTTCAAAAATATATCAAAATTATTAACATATGAATAAATCAAGTGTTTCCTATGCTAATTATATTCAAGCAAAAATTCAATTTTCGATGAAACACATTCCTTATTTTAAACATAAGTTAACAAGATTTTCAACACCAATAATTATCCAACCTATGATAAGTAGAATATGAATTTTCACAATAATTATCCAACCTATGATAAGTAGAATATGAATTTTCACAAACTATTTAACCTTTGATTAAGATGTTTTAACAATATAAATTTAACATTCCCATAAGCAAAATTTAGTGATCCCTTCTCCACAATTGAAATGCATACGATTTAAAAAAAATCAAAAGGTCTTTAATTTGGTTGTAATGGGGTTTTAGAGGTATAATTTTAGCTAAACAAAGAAAAAGGATAAAAAGATAGACAAAGAGCACAGACAATGTATAATATCAAGATTTTCATTATATCAAAACAAAATTTTCTTTGTAAAGGGAGATTAATCTTGAGGTTCTTTCACTAGCTCAAAAATTTAGAGATACTTTGGTAAGGTTTTTTTTTTTTTTTTGGCAAAAGGAAAATTTTATTTATATCTCAAATAAGGAGAGCCAGTACAATAAAAAATAATGAGACCTCTAATAGTTCATGGCAAAGATTCAAAAGAGAAAAAACTTAACGAATTATGAGTAATTCTGCTCTGAATTGTAATAGATTGAGCTACTTGATTGTCCTCCCTGTATATATGTGTGATGAAAGAATTTGAGGATAAAAGGAAAGACCGAATAGATTGAATCTTATGGTCAGACAAAATATTGTGAGTTTGCTGTAACTTTTGAATCAGTTGCAAGGAATCCACTTCTATTTGGAAAGGGGTCGGAATTCTTTGAGTACACCACTTGATACTTTCATGAAGAGCTTGAAGCTCTGCCTGAAATGGAGATATTGCTGAGAAGAGAAAGGAGTGGCTGGCCACAAAATTCCCATTTGAATTCCGAATGGCTACGCCTCCAAAAGAAGAAGAAACGGAAAAGGAAGCATCCACACTAATTTTATAAACTGTTGCAGTCGGCTTTCTCCAGTAAACCAAAGAGAGTTTATGATGATTCCTTTGACCAAAACTAGCAGGCAGCAGATCGGTTAGAGCATTGGCAGGTTTTCTAGTGAACTTGCGAGGCGAACAAGCAACTCCCTAATAAAAAATAAACTTACTAATCTGCTGCTGAAGTAAGTGAATTCCTGCATCACCTTCACCCCAACTGAAATTACAATATAATTTCCATACATGCCACATAATTACTAGAGGAACTAGAGGACGAAGGATGCTTACAGTACTTTGTGGCCGAGAAACTAAATACCATGTTATCAACTCTTGAGGCAGTGTACGACAAGTAGAATTGCCGCCGGAAAGCAAATATTGTCTAAAGAAATTCCATACCCATAGAACCTTAAGACAATGAAGAAACAGATGATCAATGGTGACTAATGAGTAGGAGCATAGAGGACAGCAATAAGGCCCATTAATCCCTAACACATTCAAACTATGAGGAAGAGGAAGAAGGACAGCAATAAGGCCCATTAATCCCTAACACATTCAAACTATGAGGAAGAGGAAGAGCATTTAGGAGCAACCTCCAAGTAAAGGCCGAGAGTTTTTTAGGGATAGAAGAGTCCCACATCATGCTAAATAACAATGTGTTGCTTTTATGTACTCGAACATGCTCATAAATAATAGCAAAAGAAGGTGACACAACCTCTGCAGAATTATTTAATTCCGAAGCCACTTCATGAACACGACAAATGCGTTTCCACGAGCAGGAATCAGTCGCTTGAAAAGACATAAAACCTTTACGGTGATACCTCTGAAACATGTAAGCAGACCATATCGAATCGCACTTCATATAAGAGAACCAAAGCTTGACTGAGTATGCTTATTGAATGGAAGAAAGGGATCGTAGACCCAAACCGCCCTCAGCAGTAGGAAAACAAATTTTCTGGAATTTAACCCAATGATGCTTATTTTTTGCATCTGTTTTACCCCATAAAAAATCTGCCATTTGAGTCTCCAAAATACCAATAACACGAGCTGGAAGCTTCATAGTACCTATAATATGCATGGGAATTGAACTTAAAACATGCTTAATTAAGACCAATCTACCACCCATCGACAGAATTGTCTTAGACCATCCCATAAGCTTAGCAGAGATCTTTTTAATCAACTCACTACAATATGAGGTACGATTAATACCTTGGTGAATCGGGGCACTGAGATATATGAAAGGGAGGCATTTCTTTTTAATTGAAAGAGCTGCTTCAATTCTTGAGAGGGTCAGGGACCCCAGTTTTTTCGAACAATAGTAAGAACACTTTTCAAAGTTAATCATTTGGCCCGAAACATCTTGATAGTAAAGGATAAACTTTTTAAAATTGGCGGTACTACGCTTATCCCCCCTAATGAAGATCAATAGATCATCTGCAAAGCTTAAATGAGTAACAGGGGGAATAATTGCGAGCAAGCTTATAAGGTTGAATTTTTCCAAAAGAGACAAGATGTTTCAAACCGCGAGAGAAACATTCAGAAACCAAAATAAATAAGTAAGGAGAAAGTGGATCCCCTTGTTTGACCCCTCTAGAAGGTGCGAAGAAACCATAATTGACACCATTAAATCAAACTGACAGTCTGGTGGCCGAAAGGTTTGCTATGATCAATCAAACAATAGGTTGAGAGAAGCCAAAGCGAAACAGGACTGCCTCTAAGAAAGACCATGAGACACGATCAAAGGCTTTAGCTATATCAAGCTTAATGGCAATATTGTTTTCTCTAGCTTTCCTGCCAATTTCATGAATCATCTCATTAGCCAAAAGGATCTGGGAGTGAATTGACCTACCTTTCATGAAACTAGCCTGTTTCGGAGATATTAAGAAATCCAAAAGTGGAGCAATCCTGTTTGCCAAAATTCTAGTACACACTTTAAAGTTAGTAAGACAAATAGGACGAAATTGGTCGAAAACTGATGGATTCTCAACTTTAGGAATGAGAATAATCTGAGCGCAACTGAAAGACTGAGGTATTGGAAGGCCCAGAAAAAATTCCTTAACAGTGCTACAAACGTCCCACTGAATAATAGACCAACAGTCTCTATAGAATCTCCCGTCAAAACCATCTGGACCAGGAGCACTAGAAGGATCAAGTTGCCAGACCGCGTTTTTAATTTCAGAATCAGTAGAAATAGCTCCCAAAGCCAAATTATGTTCCGTCGTAATTAATGAAGGAAGATACTCAATAATTTGGCTACAGTCTTGTTGCATAACTTCACCTTGAAAGAGACTGGAAAAATGCTTGACCGCCTCCTCACCTATGTCTTCCTGCAACGAAAGCCAAACACCATCAGAGTTTTTAATTGAGGAGATACGTTGAAATTTCCTTGATAGCTTGACATAATTATGAAAGAATTTAGTATTCGAGTCCCCATCTTCTAGCCATTTAACAAAGCCAAACACCATCAGAGTTTTTAATTGAGGAGATACGTTGAAATTTCCTTGATAGCTTGACATAATTATGAAAGAATTTAGTATTCGAGTCCCCATCTTCTAGCCATTTAACATGAGATTTTTGTTTCCAGTATATTTCCTCAAGCCGAAGTTTACGGAGAAGGTGAGCTTCTTTTTCCTACCATGTCTTCCTATTATTCGGACAAGGATCTGCAACATATTCTATTTCAGCTGTCTCAGCGCTACTTCAGCATCCTTGATAGCAGAAAAAATGTCACCAAAAATAGTCTTATTCCATTGCCTAATCGCACCTTTGAGAGCCTTGAGTTTAAGATGAAAACCCTTCATCCCCCCTCCAGAAAAAGACGAGTTCCACTGCTCCCAAATCATGGGAAGAAAAGAAGGATTACTGAGCCACATATGCTGAAATTTGAAAGGCTTAGGAGCATTGAACAAGCTCTTATTACAATTCAACAAAAGAGGGGAATGATCCGAAGAGGTTTTACCAAGATGCTTGATCTGAATCTCATCAAAGAAATCAAGGATAATTGATTTGCCATAAAGCGATCAAGAGCTTCCACACGTGTCCAAAACTACGCACACCAGTCCAAGTAAAAGGATTGCCTAAAAAGGTAAATCAACAAGACCACAAGAATTAGAACAATCAGAGAAGTCTCGCATACTGAGCAGATTTGGTGAAGATCCACCCTTATACTCTGAAATTAACTTAATAGTGTTGAAATCACCACCCACGATCCACGGCCCCTGAATTAAACCTGCCATACTCTCCAGCTTCTCCCACAAGGATAGTCTAGAAACCCGAGAATGAAGACCATACACAGCAGAGATCGTAAAAACAAAATCAAGGGATCTCATTCTTGCAGAAACTGAAACAAGCTGTATATCATCTTGGAAATTTTCAAGAGCAAAGTGAACATCATTCCACAATATCCAAATCTTGTTATTTAAGCTAGTGAAAAAATTGTTGAAACCCAAACGAGAAACAAACAAAGAACAATTACAAGAAGCAACCATAGGTTCTATAATAATAAGCAATTTAATGTTATAATCCGCACAGAGTTTTTGAAGTCAAGTGATAGAGGAATTAATACCTCTAAGGTTCCAGCATAATATATTCATTGAATAAGGTTAGACGCAAAAGCAACTATTTTCTTGGAATGACGCGTGACCGTAGGCTCAATTGGTTTGGGAGTTTTCTTCCTGTTAAATTTCTTTTTTGTAACAGCTACAAAGCCATCATTTAGTTCACAAGCTGCATTCAATTTATTCCCAATATAGATACCAATAGCTCTCAAATCATCTATGGAGCCGACATCCATATCCATATCAGCATCCCCTTCAGATTTATGCCCAACATAATCATAATCACTAACCGAGTGTTCAGGACCAGCATTAGAAAGACCACCAAAAGTCACGCAAGTTTTACCCCTCACCGCATCCAGGCCAGTAGTCCCGCCTTCATCATAAATGGGGTCTGGAACAGTAATATCGGCATGTCAATCTGAAATGGCACAAGCTGGTTCGCAACCTGATACAGATTGCAAAACTACATCATCTGCATCATGCATAGCCGCTTTGTCAGAGGGAATAGAAGTACTCGCGGAAGACACCTGAGATGAGGGGGGAAAAGCAGTCTTCTTAACAACCTAAGCTTTAGGAGGAGCAACATTTTGTGTTTGATTCTGGGTATCTTGTTTAGATTGGGTAGGTTTTATGGCAACAGCTTTTGGCAAAACATCATAGACATGATTTTGATCCTTTTTCCCTTTGCAAGATTGGGTGGAATGACCAATCCTCTCACAAGAGCTACAATATTGAGGAAGACCTTCATATACAACAGATTGAAAGAAACCATGTTTTCCATTATTAATCCTTGAGGAATGACCTTCATTAACAACAGGATTGAAAGAAAACCATGTTTTCCCATTATTAATCCACTTGTCAGGTAGTTCTTTGTTAGGTCCACTTCTAATACAAAAAAAATTCCTTTGTTAGGTCAACTTCTATACAAATTTGAGCTACCGAGGGTCTGATACGAGAAGATGTGGCAGCATCAATCTTAAGAGGAGCACCAATCAAATTAGCAATAAGAAATAAAGCCTCCTTATCGAATAAATGAATAGGAAGACCTTCAAGTGAAATCCAAATCGAAACTATGGGACTATTAATATTCGGTCTGAAGTCTGGAGACCATTTTGAGACTACCATAGCAAAACCATTGAAATACCAAATCTGACGAAGCCAGCAGCGGAGAAAGTCAGTCTCTAAATTAAAGTTGATCAAAACATTCTTGGCATCAATCAATCCAATTGAAAAAGGGCCCTTGAAGCCCACGGCATCAAAACTTTTCTTAAGAAAAGGCATGTTAGGTCGACCAGAATTAAAGGTGCCAATAAGTGCAAATCTAAACGGAGAAGTCAATTGAGTTACATCCTCAACAGAGAAATCAATTGAGGGAAAACCCTTAAATTTGCTAATACTAATATTCGACAATCTCCTGTTATCCTGAATAGATGCAAAGGAATAAGAATCGTCCAATGAAGAGGGGTAGTTTTGTTACCAGAAAGGGCAGCAGCATAGGAGCGGCCGGCAGGTGCAGAGGAACGAGAATCGTCCAGTGAAGAGTGATTGCAACTAGAAAAGGCAGCAGCATAGGAGCGGCCGGCAGGCTTAGGTTGAGCCGCCGCCACAAGAGGGGATACCAACGCCGTCGTACTGAACAAGGTCTCCTTTTACCTCTCTCAGTTTATGCCTTTTCTTTCTTCACAACTTTATCATAATCCGGCGACCACCATTTACAATTACTTTTGAAGGAAAATGTAGCTTCTACTTTGGTAAGGTTTTTTTTTTCATAATACTTTGATAATTTTCTTCCTTGCTTTAATTCCCCAAACTTGAATTCTTGATTGATTGCTTTTTATGAGGTGTTTCTCTTTATTTTTCTACTTGCTTCACTTGCTAGTACTAATGAAATTTTTCTCCCTTTTGTTGCTGATGTTTTAATAGAAATCAAATCCTTCAATTATGCTTTATTGCACTTAGGGTAGGAAATTAAGTTTAATAAAGGTAAATAAGAAAAATTTTGGATATATGCTTCAAATTGGTTGCAAAAGTCATATTTTAACTTAGGTGGCCTAGGCTAACAATGAAGTTCAACAAAGAATGCCTAAATCATTTCTTTTTAATTGTACGCATTTAAAATTTTGCCTCAAAGAGAATTCTAATTTGTTCTAGGAATGCCAAGGTTAAATAAATCTTGATTAAAACATATCTACAAATCATAAAATTCACAAAAATCAGTGTTTATAATCTCAGAAACAAATAGTCAAACCAAATAATCATGTTAAGTCAAAATTAAAATTAAAATTCAAACATACTAGACTAGAAAAACAACTAAATTTATCACAAGTTACTAAATTATGATAATTTTCAAGGTTGCTCACAATTATTCCAACCATGTTAAGGTTCCACAATTTTTCAACCATGTTTAAGCTAAAATATAAATAAAATTTCCAACCATGTTAAGCTAAAATAATAAAATAAAATTTTTAACTAAAATTTTCCTTCCCCCAACTTAATCTAGCACATTGTCCCCAATGTGTTCAAAAACAAGACTACGTCCCCAAACTTATCATATTATCAATATAAAAGATTGAGAGAGTGTAGGAAACATTACCATCATTATATTGAAAAATACAATAGAGTTGGGTTGTGGAATGTATCAAAGCTATAAAAACAGAAAAACACTAAAGGCAAGAATAGATAATATTAAAAGTAGAAAGGGAAAAACAATAAAAATTGAAGCCAAAGCTAAGATATAATAGCCAACACATAAAAAAAAAACAAAAAATCAAAAAAAAAAAAAGAAAATAACCGAAAACAAGTCAAAGTTCATCAAGATTCAGGTGGTGGAGGCGAACGTGGCTGTAATAATTGGATGACAGTGTGGAGTTGATCAGCAATTCCCTGATATTGGTCTTGCATGGTGTCACTACGAGAGTCGAGGCTCCCATGCATAATCTCGATGGACTGGAACCTGTCAGCAATCATGGATTCCATGCCGTTAAGGCGAGTGTCAAACATGTCCATTCGGGACATCATCCGAGCAAGAACTTCATCGTTGGACATGTTTGATGCTCCCTGAAAAGATGGGCCAGCTCCAGAAGTACTTGCACCAGAAGAAGCACCAAAAGCAGGGAAAGGAGTCGGATTATCCTTCTCTATGTTAGTGTCACCGGCATCCTCAGCCTCCTGATCGTCAAAACTGTCGTCTTTAGAACCCACTACCCGATACGAATCACCCACTTTTTCAACCAACTTCATATGAATCATGACATCTAAGTCGAGCCTAGTGCCCTTTCCCCCTCCCACACTATCATAAACTGGTCTAATGGGGTTCCAGATTCTCAGATATGCTGCAATGCGGGTTACAAAACACCCCATCATAATAGCTCCTTTATCCGCTCAGCAACCCTCGCCCATCGCAAACATAACCAATAACCAACATGAAATAAAGTCCCCTGATCAATTGCCCATAAAAAGTATAATTCGTGGCGGCTCAATACCCCATCACTCTCATTTCGCCCAAAATAGTGTTGGCTAGGAATTTGTGAATATACCTCAGGGCGGGGTTTCTTAATTTCGATGCTTTCGAAAACCTAGGATTATAATTATCTTCTCCAGTCTCCAGTTAGTTTCGTCCAAATATTGTGATCCCATAAAACATTTTTGTGATTTTTGTGGAAAATATTTTAACCTTTGGATTGCGATGCCGATAAATCGGTCTTATTATAACAATTTTGATCGCCACCCCATTGTTAGGCATGGGACATTTTTATAAAAATGACTTCTTTTTAACCCAATTTTTGTTTTAAGGCAAATTATTTTAAAAGACTGGTCCAGCGCGCAACAATGCGATCTGGTAAGGAATTGGGTACGGTGCCGCCCCGTTGGGAAGCCGACGCCGGAAAATCGGCCTCTATTTATTAACCTAATGATTTGCTAATTTATTGTTAGTGAAAAGCCAAATTATTTATTAATTTAAAGCCCAACCCAAAATAAATCGGGACCTAGTTTCCTATTGAAAATATTTAATTCGTCCAAACAAATCTAATTATCACATACAATTATTTCATTTAAAGCATTATTAAATCAAGCAATTCAACCAAAATAAATTAAAGACCCGCTCTTGCCTTATGTTCAATGGCCGGGCACAATACCGAATCAAAAATATTAAAAATGAATAAAAATGACACCCGCTCTTGCCTTATGGTTATAAGGCGGGTAAACAATACCGGATCCAAAAAAATATATATACAATCTGAATCAAGAAATTAAAATTCCATAAACCATAATAAAAAGTAAAACAATACATAATTGTTATTTAATATTAAATCACATTTTTAATTTTTTTTATTTTTAGTTTATTCATTTTTGCATTCAATCCAAAAATAATAAATTCATAAACCAAATAATTTATAAATCACATTTTAATATTTTACTTAATTAACTATAATTCAATTCATAATCCATTCA
>NW_023590627.1:416315-448090 GCF_014843425.1 Jatropha curcas | reverse complement strand
CTCCATTTAGACACACGTCTGTTTGACGGACTCTCTTCTCCCTTTACGCTTCTTTGCGATTCTTTTATCACTTTCTTGCATTTCTTTATTTTATTTTTTTATTTAGCTTTCATTTTTCTGCTTTATTAAGTGCCATTAAAAAACTCCCATTTTAATTAATATTTCCCTTAAGAGGAGCTTAACCTTGGAGTTAAGAAAGCGGATCGGAGATTAAATTCAGGTACATAACACTAAACTACGCCTATCTTAATTTTAGCACCACGTCTTTTCACTCCTCTTAACTCTATAACTGCATGAATGCATACATATCAAATCCACTAGGCCAAATTAAATTGCCTCAATCAAATAAAGATTAAAGCTTAAATGCCCGATTAATTAATAATCGTGGTATTAAACTTAAATCTGACATTATGGCTTAAGAGCCTAGTTAATCAATAAACTAGGTGAAATTGCCTTTATTTCGAACAGTTCTTGGCCTAAGTCACAGTTAATCAATGATTTGTGACTAAAAGCGTCCTACTAAACAACGTTTTTATGGCATAAATTGCCTAATATTTCCAATTTAATTTAATCACTTTAGGGCAAAACAAATTGCTTATAAGTTGAAAAGTTAATCTTTTTAGCGACAATCGCTTAAATCAATAATTTGGATAAAAAAGCCTTTAAATAATCACTTTAAGCAAATAAATTGCTTATTAAGTGGAAAATTAATCTCTTTTATAGCGGACAAATACGCTTTAAATCAATTTTCTTTTGGCTAAAAGCCTTTAAATCAACCTTTGCAACACATTGCCTAAATCAATTCATTTTGGCTAAAAAGCCTTAAATCATTCAATTTTGGCGACAATCGCCTAAACAATCAATCTTTTGGCAATAATAAGCCCAATAATCTTTGGCAAGCAAATTAAGCCCAAACTTTATCTTTTGGCCAAGGAATAAGCCCAAAAACCTTTCTTTGGCAAAAAGCCTCAAATTCAACATTTGGCACAAGTGCCTGAAACAATCAATCTTTGCAAAATGCCTAAACAAAAATGCACAAAAGCATTCACACACCTCATGCATCAAGGCATCCCATCTAAAGCCCTTCTTAGAAGAGGGCCTATCGAACTACTTGACTTTTGATCTTTCCATTTCAAACGGGAAGTACGTAGGCACGTTCGGGATTTAACCCCGGGCGGGCAAGTCGCAATATTCAAACTTCACTTAAAACATTCCATTGTTCCAATCATCTTGCAAATGCATCCATTTTTGGTAGTTTTCATCAGGCATGGACATAGTCTTCGGGACCACCCTCAGGTTTCGCAGTTATTGCCTTAGACATTGGGATAATTAATCTTAGTAACTGGTTAATTAAAATTGGAGTCATTTAGGGTTTTTCCTAGTTTACCCTAAAACAATTAAACAAGGTGGCGACTCATACATTTCCGTGCATTTCTTTCCCTTAGTCACATGCATTTCATATTGCCTATTGATATTTTGGGGAGGGGTTCAAGAGCTGGAAGTTCAGTCGGCAAGAATTATCCAGGGAAAGCCAGATCAGCGAAGCAGACTGGGCTAAGAATTATCCACTTTTGCAACTCTTGGGTATGGATTTGAAAAGCGATGCAAGCCAATCACAAACTCAAGTCTACCAGAGAAGAATTGGCACGACATTTTAATAAAGAAGTCAAAAGACCAGGAAAGCTGGGAAGAAGGTTGTTTGTCCTGAAGGAGATTAGACAGGCCAATCATAGACCCATGTGGGAAGTTCCGTCTTTCATGGGCTGGACCCTATGTGTGAAGAAAGTATTGTCCGGCGGAGCGTCATCTTGATGATTTAGATGGGTTTGGGGAATTACACGAATCCATGTAATTTATAGATCAGATATTTTGTGCTAAATAAGCATTGCATAATGTTAAACATGAACTACATAGACCCTGATTCTCTTTTTAAAAAAAAAAAAAGAAATATGTATCGGAGATATTGTAGGCAACCCTCATTGGGTACGGTCTTAAACATTAATGAAAATCATTTCCATAATTCTTTCTTCCTTGCCAACAATAAAAAAAAAGTTATATAAAAATAAAATTTAAAAAAAAAAGAAGAGAAAAACCCGCCTAAGTTCGAAAACCGAAAAGGGCGGCTTAGGCAAAAAATCGGGGCCCGCTTAAGTTGAAAACCCGAAAAGGGCGGCTTAGGCAAAAAATGGGGTAGCTCACTAAGTTGAAAACCCGAGAGGGCGGCTTAGGCAAAAATCAGAGCTTGAATAAATGGAAAATTGGAAAATGCTTGGAAAGCTTAAAAACAAATGGCGTGGCCCCAATTAAAAGCAATAAAGTCAAACAGTTCAAAGTTCAGCAGAAAACGAAGAAACCAAGAAAAATAAATAATGAAGTCGAAGTCCAAAGGACATACATCAAAAATCTAAAGCCAAAATTCCAAATAACACCCAAAAAAATCCAAAGCCAAAGTCCCCAACAAAAAGTCAAAAGAGCTAAAACAAGCCAAAACACCAAGAGTTGCCAAAAGCCTATTCAGAGTCTAGTGTACCCCGTCGCCTCCGGTGGGGCAATGTCCTCCGAGTCATCCCCAGTTGCTGAACTCCCTCCAACCTCGCCTGTTCGGAGGAGCCAAATGATCTCCTCATCAGTTCCTATTCCCATCGCCAGCGTCAGCCTGAGTCCAACCTCGAGTGCACTTCAGCAATGCGTTTCCTCCTTGCTTTTTCAACTGGCCAGGAAACGGTCATGAACCAGGCCCGATACTCAGGAGAAGTCTGAACACCAGCAGGATTTAGGTAAAGGCCTAACCATCTTTTGATGGTTCTCTAACCCAACGCTCTAGGACAGCTACGGGTAATCCCGGAGTGATGGTTAATCAAGATAAACGAGTCATCCATGATCGGTTACAGTCTGATCTATTTCCATCTGCTCATAACGCGTGAAGCACAGTACCAAGTACAATGCGGTAAGGGCCTAGAAGAGTAAACCTGAGTTGTGGCGAGAGCTAACCTAGATAAAGCGGGTATGCCCATTACCAAGGTACGAACCATAGCACTTTCATTTGGACCAATTCAAATTACCATGAGGTCCATGGCATCAGCGGACGGAGTGTGATCAAGATCCTCCGCATGCGATACTGGACAGGGTTATAAGGCAGTAAAGTAGGAACAACAACCAACTTGGAGGTGATCCTTTAACCAAAACCTGGGTTAATGGATCCTTTTCTGTTACAAGAGATAGACCCAAAAAGAAGAAAAAATAAGGACAAGAGGAAAGAAAAGGGGAATACTGGAGAATAATAGGGGAACCGTCCAAATCTCAAAGGCCTAAGCAGCTCTGTCGAGGCTCCTGATAGTTTCATGCCAGCACAATTGCCACCTTATGCAACCCATATCCTCCATCTGCCGAACAATGGACAAAGTCGGCAAATCCCCCAAAGCCTGGGATCCTTGTTAAACAAGAACCCATCCAATAAGCAAAAAAACCAAGGCCGCATTTCTTAGTCTCATCGGTCTGGGTCATCTGAACAGACCCCCGAGAATCATCAATCAGGGGCCAGCAGAAACTGCTTTCTGATCACAACGGATCATTTAGCTCTAGCTTGAGATCGGCTGAAACTGAAACAGACTTTTCAAACGATCGAACATACCCGATCTTGACTTCATGCCTGACCAAAGGGGCATTGGGGTCAACCTATGATAGCACAGGAATCCTCGAAAAGAGGACACCATCTCCTCCCATCATGCTCCAAACCGAAAAACATGGGCCTCAGGTCCCAAAATCTATGCAGGCCCATAAAAAGTTCCAGTCGATTACCCACCCCCCTGAGGGTAACGCATAGGAGGAGGAGACCGTACCTCCCAGGTTGATCTTTTCAACTTTGGAGAGACTCCTTAAACCAGCTGTGTATGCTGTCAGAAAAAAAAAGCGGAAATCCATTCTTTGAAATTGAGAAGAGGAAGAGAGAAAAGAAAAGGATGAATGAAAAACTAAACAAAAAACTGGTTTTTTTATAGGCAAATGCGCCGAATGGACGGCGCAGCAGCCGCCAATACACCGAACGAGGGCGGCAGCAGCCCGCTAACGGTGGGGCCACACACAAAAAAAAAAAAAAAGAGGTCTGGGGAGTAGATAAAGGAACAAGCCCAAACAATAAAGTACAATGAACCCCATTTTTTCATTTCAAACATTGCATACATATTTTTCAGTACTTAACTACATTGCAAGACAAATGGACATTCAGTACAGAAGAACAGGCAGAATTCGGCACAGAACTACAAAAGTTAGTACAGTAATAAAAAAAAGAGAGAAAATCCAGCACCATGGCTTCAGCGACGGGGCCTCCTACTCCTCTGATCATCATAGGCCAATCTGAGTCCAGGCCGTAGTCAGTTCTTGTTGCATCCGAGGAACCATTCCATCATTCTGATTGACCACTCCCATCAGGAACCTGAAAACCATACAAAAGAAAAAATGTAAGTAACATTCAAAATCTCTTACGAATCCTTTGTGAGAGATTTATGTAAGATTTTACTTTCATTAATTGTCCTCAGAAGGAAGGAGTCGCCGCGATCTATATTCTCTAGGGGGAAACCTCTCCAAAAAGAAGGTACGACTAATAAAGGAACTATAGTAAGGAATTACTGTAGGGAAGACGTAGATTGGCCAGGTCTGGATGGAAGCGGGCCTGGTAGTCTCAAATAGCCCGGGAGCCCTAGATAGGACCGGTGTCGGATCGGCCAGGGCCAGATCCGGAGTCGGCTATGGGCCGGCCTGCGATGTCCCTCAACCGGAGTTAGAAAAAGTCGCGATCGGTCATGGGCCTTCCTCTTTGGTTCCTTAGTCGAGGGACGAGCCCGAGAAGAAACGTTGCCTGCAAAAGTGGCTGAGAAGGTGTCAATCGTGCTGAAACTATCAAGCCGGGATTCGATCTTGGCGTTACATCAGGAAAGCTCGTTACAAAAAAATTCCATCATAAATCTCCCTCCAGGGTGAACTCCACATTGCGGAATGCCCTCAGTATGAACGTCGGTCAGCATCATTCTGCTTGCCCACTCGCATGTCTTCAGGAGGGAATAAGGAATAGAGCGGCAGCCTCTTATTTTGAACGTTTACTCTTCTCCCTAAGTAATATCGCCTCAAAGATGGGAGAGTGCGACAAGACCACCCTCCGGCTGGGACAAGGGCATCCGACTGCTTGGAATTTGGGGTCAATTTGAATCCAGCTCTGCAAGGGCGGTCATCATTGCCCGTTGTCTCCACCTGTAAAGAAACGCAAATATGTTAATAAATCCTTTTTATTCAACATATTCCGAGAATTATCTAAAACACCATACCTTGCTCCAGACTACAGGTATTCAAAAAAGGCTCTCAGATCCTTTAACGACTTTTTCTTTGTGCGAACAGTATTAAGGTTTTGACCGATACCATCTCCAAGCAAAGGTTACCAGCCCCAAATCCAAGATCAACATGAACCTGCTCTGGGCGAGTGAAAGGAAAGTTAACTCATATGCCAAGTTCTATGAAAGGGAAGAACAAAAAATCAAGGGAAAACCAGGAATAAAAAAAAAAAAAATAAAAAAATAATAATAAAAAAAAAAAGAAGGAAAGGAAGAACATCCTTACCTCCCAGAAGTAAGTAAGGTCCCGCTGAGTTTACAGTGGCTTCGACTCAGATCACACATGTCATCATACATACGATTCAGTAGCACCGGCCCAGTCGTACTCCTTGAAGGTGGGCCAGGTTTCTAACTCTTCAAGATAGAAGGATTAAACTTCTCCTTTCCTGTTGACCAGAAAGTCGAGGCAAATAGCAGCAACAAAATAACCTAGCTGTCTGAGATGCCGTCAGGGGCTAGAGCGGGGGGGGGGCGGGTGCGGGGGAGCTTAGGGGGGCTTTTCTGTAGCCGATTTTTCTCGCTGTATCTAGCATAAGTTGTTAGGAGCCTTGGAGTATAGCCAGCGATCTGGAAATGCTCAAAGCCGGGGGTTATAGCAAGCAGAGTTTGGCCCGACAACCCGAGGTAGGTCAATCCCGATCAGCTCCACCATCCGGTCCGGGGAAATCTCTGTCCTCCAGTCGTCGAATAATTCGATCGGCCGAGTGCCAAACGGGATCCCGGAGATCACTGAAAATCTACCGGAGTCATTGTCAACTCGCCCCAAGAAAAATGGAAAGTGTTAGTGGTGTCCCACCATCTCTCGGCCAAAGTGCACAGTAACTCCTTGTGACTGATCCGGCCCATATCCTGGTGCCTCAGGTGGTCTAAATGGGACGGACTGATAATCGCCCCAATGGGGTGGCTAGGATCAAGTACCTCGAGCGGGATTTCGGACATAGAAGTCTCACCTACATCCACTTTGACAAAAGGGTCCTGAAAAGGGAAAGCAATCTAAAAAAGCAATCTAAGAGTTGTTCTCGGATTCTTTACTTAGGACAATATCTTTAGTTCATGGCAAAGAGAGGAAAAAAAAAAAAAACCAAACCTGGCCGCACGGAAGGCCACACAAACATCAAAAAAAAAAAAAAAAAAAAAAACCAAACCGGCCACGGAGGCCCACAAACATCACAATTCGGCCACTAAAGCCCGAAAGTTCACAATCCGGCCGCGGAGGCCCAAAAAATCACGATCCAGCCTTGGAGATCCGAAATTTCACTACCTGGCCATGGAGGCCCAAAGGACCATAATTCAGCCACAGAGGCCCAAAAAAAAAAAAAAATAAATAAATTTCCTAGTGCGGTCTAAGGCCCGAAAAGGTAATGATAATAATACATTTGCAAACAAATAGGAGCGAAGAGTGGCTTACCTGGGCGAAGATGCCGGTTACGGAGGCGTGAGTATCGGCGTCCAGCGTAAGATTGACTTCCTCGACAGAAATCTCTACAGATCCCAGAGAATCCTCATCACTGAAATCCGAAGAAGCCATAGAGAGAGTTTTGAAGCCTTGAAAGTTGAGAGAACTTGTGCAAGAGAAGTTACATTGATCTAAAGAGTTGAGAATGAATGAAAATGAGAAATTATTCAAGCTATTTTATAAAGCAAGTGGGCTGGAGGCGCGGGTCTTTAAGACGCGTCCGATTTTCGCTCCAAAAATTTGTGTTCCTCAGAACACCACCGACTTCACACCCATAATTCCATTTTGTTTTTTGTTATGGTTCGACTATTGTTTCGTTGTGTTTTCCGTAGTTACCGGGTTTTCGGGTCGGCGGGCAACTGTGAATACTCAATTTGAGGCGGGTCTCGAGGGGCATGGTTTTTTTTCGCTTTAGCGAATATCGACTGGTCGCCTAGTGCGGGTATTGGCACTGTCCCGACCCGCGGGACCCGACCAGGAAGGCCATTTTGGAAGTTCACCGAAAGTATGCCAATATGGTACTTAAAACGTCCGGAATGTCGCGAGGATCGCGAAACAGGTCCCAGAATATTTTTCTGAGGTCCGGAACTCCCGAAAATGCCTCCGGAGTGAAAGACCCGAGGGTCGCCGCCGGCCACGGCAGCTCCTGCCGCCGGCCAGGGCAGTACCTGCCGCCCTAGGCTCGTTTTGGCCTATAAATTGGCCTCTCCCCCTTCATTTTTGACTTGCTCAGTCTGTGTTGACGGACACTCCTTCTCCCTCACGCTTTTGCGATTCTTTCCATATCTACACTATTCAATTTTTTGAACTTGCTCAGTCTGTGTTGACTAGGACACATACCTTTACTCCCACTCACTACTTCATATAGACGAAATTTCTCCTTTTATAAATTCGGTGTTTGGCGATTTCTAATGCAATGTTTTTGTGATAGTATATCCAATTGTATATGTTTATGTTATGAGGTTATTTCATAGGCTTTAGAAAACCTTCTATAGCAGAATAGTCTCAAACTATAGTTTTAATGATCTTTCTCTATCGCGAGGGATGCGTTAAGAGAGTGTCTAGGAGATAGCTAGAGAGAACAGCTGGTCTACTTACATGTTCCGATTAAATCAGGTTATGTAAAACAAACTCTGCCTGGCCTAATTTTATTTTATTTTTTTTTTCTCCAAATAACAATTTTAATTTAATATCTCAAGTAGGAGAGCCAGAACAATCAGATATAATGAGACTTCTAATAGTTCGTGGCAGAGAAATCAAAAAGAAGAAAAAGCTTAACGAGGTATGAGTAATTCTGCTCTGAATTGCAATAGAAGTGGGCTACTTGATTGCCCCTCGCCTGTATATATGGGTGTGAAATGTAAGAATTTGAGGATAAAAGGAAAGACCGAATAGATTTGAATCTTCTGGTCCAGACAAACTATTGTGTGTTGCTGGTAACTTTTGAATTAGATGCAAAGGAAAATCTACTTCGTATTTGGAAAGGTATCGGAATTCTTTGAGTACACCACTTTGATACTTTCATGTAGAGCAAATGAAGCCTCAGCCTGAAAAAGGAGAAACTGCTTGAGAGAGAAAGGAGTGGCCCAGCACACGTAAAATTCCCATGTGAATTTCCGAATGACAGCGCAGCGCCTCTAGAAGAAGAAAAACGGAAAAAAGGAAGCATTCACGTTAATTTATAAAACAGTTGGCAGTCGGCTTTCTCCAGTAAACCAAGAGAGTTTACCTGATTCCCTCTAACCAAAACTAGCAGGAAGCAGATCGGTAGAGCATTGGCAGGTTTTTCTAAGTGAACTTGCGATGCGAAAAACAGCAACCTCCCCCAGTCAAAAATAAAAGCCTTTTACTATCTGTTGCTGAGTATAATGAATTCCCTGGCATTCACCTTTCACACCCAGCTGAAATTACGTATAAGATTTCCATATATGTGCCACATAATTTACTAGAGGAAACTAGACGACGAAGGATGCCTTACAAGAACCTTTTGTGGCCAGAAACTAAATACCTGTTATCAGCTCTTGACGCAATGTACTACACGAGTAGAATTGCCGCCAGATAGCAAATAATTGTTCTATAGAAATTCCAATACCCATAGAACCTTAGGACATGAAAGAAACAGATGATCAACTGGTGGATTGAAATGAGCAGGAAAACATAGAGGACAGCAATAAAAAGGCCGCATTAATCCCTAACACAATTCAACTATGGAAGGAAAGAGGAAGAGCATTTGGAGCACCTCCAAGTAAAGGCCGAGAGGTTTTTAAGGAAAATAGAGAGTCCCACATCAGCTAAATAACAATGTGTTGCTTTTATTGTACTCGAAACATAGGCTCATAATACGGCAAAGAAAGTGACATCAAACCTCTGCATGAATTATTTACGATTCACGAAGTACCACTTCATTTGGAAGCACGGACAATGCGTTTCCAAAAGAGCAAGAAATCAGTCGCTTGAAAAGACATAAAACCTTTACGGTGATAACTCTGAAACATGTAGGTTGACATGATCGAATCGCGCTGCATATAAGAGAACCAAAGCTTGACTGAGTATGCTTGTTGAATGGAAGAAAAGGGATCTGGCAGACCCAAACCGCCCTCAAGCAGTAGGAAAACAAGACTTTCTGGAATTTTAACCCAATGATGCTTATTAGTTTTTGCCATCCTGTTTTACCCCATAAAAAATCTGCCATTTGAGTCTCTAAATAACCAAAAACGCGAGCTTGGAAAAGCTTCATAGCAACCCAATAAATGTATGGGATTGGACTCAAAAACAATGCTTATTAAGAACCAATCTACCAAACGCCATACGACAAAAAGTCTTAGTACCATCCCATAAGCTTACAGCGATCTTTTAATCAAACTCATTACAATGAAAAGTACGATTAATAGCCCTGGTAAATCCGGGGCAAAAACCTAGATATGGTGAAAGGGAGGCATTTCTTTTTAATTGAAAGAGATGGCTTCAAGTTGAGACGGTCCAGCGGGACCGCACAGTTTTTTTGACATAGAAAGAGCATTTTTCAAAAGTTAATCATCTGGCCCGAAACATCTTGAATAGTAAAGAAGAAACTTTTTGAAAATTTGGTGGTACTGAACGCTTAATCCCCCTAATGAAGATCAAAAGATCATCTGCAAAGCTTAAATGAGTAACCAGGGGAACAATTGGCGAGCAAGCTTATAAGGTTGAATTTTTCCAGAAGAGAACAAGATGGTATCAAACGCGCGTAGAGAAACAACTACGCTTATCCCCCCTAATGAAGATCAAAAGATCATCTGCAAAGCTTAAATGAGTAACAGGGGAACAATTGCGAGCAAGCTTATAAGGTTGAATTTTTCCAGAAGAGACAAGATGTATCAAACCGCGAGAGAAACATTCAGAAACAAGAATAAATAAGTAAGGAGAAAGAGGATCCCCTTGCTTGACCCCTCTAGATGGTGTGAAGAAACCATAATTGATACCATTAACACAAACTGACAGTCTGGTGGCCGAAAGGTTAGCTATGATCAATCGAACAATAGGTTGAGAGAAGCCAAAGCGAAACAAGACTGCCTCTAAGAAGGACCATGAGACACGATCAAAGGCTTTAGCCATGTCAAGCTTGATGGCAATATTGTTTCCTCTTGCTTTCCTGCCAATTTCTTGAATCATCTCATTAGCCAAGAGGATCTGGGAGTGAATTGATCTACCTTTCATGAAACCAGCCTATTCCGGAGATATTAATAGATCCAAAAGAGGAGCAATCCTGTTTGCCAAAATTCTAGTACACACTTTACTAATAAAGTTAGTAAGACAAATAGGACGAAATTGGTCGAAAACTGATGGATTCTCAACTTTAGGAATGAGAATAATCTGAGTGCAACTGAAAGATTGAGGTATCGGAAGGCCCAGAAAAAATTCCTTGACAGCCCTACAAACATCCCACTGAATAATAGACCAACAGTCTCTATAGAATCTCCCATCGAAACCATCTGGACCAGGAGCACTAGAAGGATCAAGTTGCCAAACCGCGTTTTTAATATCAGAATCAGTAGGAATGGCTCCCAAAGCCAAATTATGTTCCGTCGTAATTAATGAAGGAAGATACTTAAGCATTTGGCTACAGTCTTGCTGGATGACTTCATCCTGAAAGAGACTGGAAAAATGCTTGACCGCCTCCTCACCTATGTCTTCCTGCAACGAAAGCCAAACACCATCAGAGTTTTTAATTGATGAGATACGTTGAAATTTCCTTGAAAGCTTGACATAATTATGAAAGAATTTAGTATTTGAGTCCCCATCTTCTAGCCATTTAACATGAGATTTTTGTTTCCAGTATATTTCCTCAAGCTGAAGTTTATAGAGAAGGAGAGCTTGTTTTTCCTGCCATGTCTTCCTATTATTCAGACAAGGATCTGCAACATAATCTCTTTCAGCTGTCTCAGCCGCTACTTCAGCATCCTTGATAGCAGAAAAAATGTCCCCAAAAATGGTCTTGTTCCATTGTCTAATCGCATTTTTGAGAGTCTTAAGTTTAAGATGAAAACCCTTCATCCCCCCTCCAGAAAAAGAGGAGTTCCACTGCTCCCGAATCATGGGAAGAAAAGAAGGATTACTGAGCCACATATGTTGAAATTTAAAAGGCTTAGGAGCGTTGAATAAGCTCTTATTACAGTTCAACAAAAGAGGGGAATGATCCGAAGAGGTTTTACCAAGATGCTTGATCTGAATCTCATCAAAGAAATCAAGGAATAATTGATTTGCCATAAAGCGATCAAGACGCTTCCACACGCGTCCAGAACTGCGCACACCAGTCCAGGTAAAAGGATTGCCTAAAAATGGTAAATCAACAAGACCACACGAATTAGAACAATTAGAGAAGTCTCGCATACTGAGCAGATGTGGTGAAGATCCACCCTTATACTCAGAAATCAACTTAATAGTGTTGAAATCACCACCAACGATCCACGGTCCTTGAATTAAACCTGTCATACTCTCCAGCTTCTCCCACAAGGATAGTCTAGAAACCCGAGAATGAAGACCATACACAGCAGAGATTGTAAAAAGAAAATCAGGGGATCTCATTTTTGCAGAAACTGAAACAAGCTGTATATCATCTTGGAAATTTTCAAGAGCAAAGTGAACATCATTCCATAATAACCAAATTTTGTTATTTAAGCTAGTGTAAAAGTTGTTGAAACCCAAATGAGAAATAAACAAAGAACAATTGCAAGAAGCAACCATAGGTTCTATAATAATAAGCAATTTAATGTTATGCTCCGCACAGAGTTTTTGAAGATGAGTGATAGAGGATTTAATACCTCTAAGGTTCCAGCATAATATATTCATTGAATAAGGTTAGATGCAAAAGCAACTGTTTTCTTGGAACGACGCGTGACCATAGGCTCAATTGGTTTGGGAGTTTTCTGCCTGTTAAATTTCTTTTTCGTTACAGCTACAAAGCCATCATTCAATTCACAAGCTGCATTCAATTTATTCCCAATAGAGATACCAATAGCTCTCAAATCATCTATGGAGCCGACATCCATATCCATATCAGCATCCCCTTCAGATTTATGCCCAACAGAATCATAATCGCTGACCGAGTGTTCAGGACCAGCATCAGAAAGACCACCAAAAGTCACACAAGTGTTATCCCTTACCACATCCAGGCCAGAAGTCCCGCCTTCGTTATTAATAGGGTCTAGAACACTAATATCAGCATGACGATCTGAAATGGCACAAGCTGGTTCACAACCTGATACAGATGGCAAAATTACATCATCTGCATCATGTAAAGTAGCTTTGTCAGAGGGAATAGAAGTACTCGCGGAAGGCATCTGAGATGAGGGGGGAAAAGCTGTCTTCTTTACAACCCAAGCTTTAGGAGGAGCAACATTTTGTGTCTGATTCTGGGAATCTTGTTTAGATTGGGCAGGTTTTGTGGCAACAGCTTTTGGCAAAGCATCATATACATGATTTTGATCATTTTTCCTTTTGCAAGAATGGGTGGAATGACCAATCCTCTCACAAGAGCTACAATATTGAGGAAGACCTTCATATACAACAGATTGAAAGAAACCATGTTTTCCATTATTAATCCAAACTTTGTCAGGTAGTTCCTTTGTCAGGTCAACTTCTATACAAATTCGAGCTACCGAGGGTCTGATACGAGAAGATGTGGCAGCATCAATCTTAAGAGGAGTACCAATCAGATTGGCAATAAGAAATAAAGCCTCCTTATCGAATAAATGAATAGGAAGACCTTCTAGAGAAATCCAAATTGGAACTATGGGACTATCAATATGCGGTCTGAAGTCCGGAGACCATTTTGAGACTACCATAGCAAAGCCATTGAAATACCAGATCTGACGAAGCCAGCAGCGGAGAAAGTCAGTTTCTAAATCAAAATTGATCAAAACATTCTTGGCATCAATCAATCCAATTGAGAAAGGGCCCTTGAAGCCCATAGCATCAAAACTTTTCTTAAGAAAAGGCATGTTAGGTCGACCAGAATTAAAGGTGCCAATAAGTGCAAATCTAAATGGAGAAGTCAATTGAGTAACATCCTCAACAGAGAAATCAATGGAGGGAAAACCCTTAAATTTGCCAATACTAATATTCGACAATCTCCTGTTATCCTGAATAGACGCAAAGGAACGAGAATCATCCAAAGAAGAGGGGGTAGTTTTGTTACCAGAAAGGGCAGCAGCATATGAGCGGCCGGCAGGTGCAGAGGAGCGAGAATCGTCTATTGAAGAGGGATTGCAACCAGAAAAAGCAGCAGCATTGGAGCGGCCGGCAGGCTCAGGTTGAGCCGCAAGCAGCAGCATTGGAGCGGCCGGCAGGCTCAGGTTGAGCCGCCGCCACAAGAGGGGATACCAACGCCGTCGTACTGTGTCTCTATAGGACCGATTTCAACATTTTACATTTGATTTTATCTATATTTCAGATTGACCCATCAAAATACAAAAGCATCTCATCTGGATTTGGGGTCTTGCTCAAGGAGCAAGGAGTTAGAGGTTTATTAAGGGGATGGGCTCCTACACTGCTTAAACTCTGCCTATTTAATTTCAGCACTTCATGCATATTTCTCTTCTACTCCTAACAATTCTATAATTGCATAAATGCATTCATGTTATTATTTTAGCAAATAAACTATAGCAAATAAAACTGCCTTTGATAAAAAAAAAAAAAAAAATCATGAGTGTGAGAGTGTGACGCCCGATTAATTTTAATAATCGTTGGCAGTTTAAGCTTAAAAAATTCCGACCAAATATTGGCCGAAGAGTCTAGTTAATGTTAATAACTAAACGGTTCTACGGTTCAATTGCCTTATTTCGAATAAATATGGTTTAAAGTCCAATTGATCAATAATTGTGGCTAAAAGCCTAAATCAACACTTTTCGGCCAAAGGCCTTAAAAATCAACCATTTTGGCGATAATCACCTAAATCTCACCCTTTGGCAAACAAATCGCCTAAATCGACATATTTTGGCCAAAGGCCTTAAAATCAATCTTTTGAGCGACAAATCGCTTAAATGAACCATTTTGGCACAAATGCCTTAAAATCAACAATGTTTAAGTCCAATTAATCAATAATTGTGGCTAAAAGGCCTTAATTAAACACGTTTTTTTCTTGGCAATAAAATTGCCTACATTACAATTCGGTTGATCAATTTTTTTTTGGCAAACACATTGCCTATAAATTAGATTAACTACTTTCAGCGACAAATCGCTTGAATCAATCTTTTGGCAAAATGCCTTAAATTAATCAACTTATTTTGGCGAAAAGCCTTAAATCAATCATTTTGGCGACAATCCCCTAAATAATCATCTTTTGCCAAACAGATTGCCTAAATCAACCTTCTTTGGCTAAAAGCCTTTAAATTAATCAAACTTTTGGCTAAAAGCCTTAAAATCAAGCATTTTGGCGACAATACATGCATCAAAGCAGTACAGCACACTCATGCAAATTAAGCATTACGCCCTTCAAGAAGGCCTACTCGAACTAAGCACGTACGTTGAACTTTTGAATCTTCCGTTCAAAACGGAAGTACGTAGGCCACGTTCGGGATTTCACCTGGCGGCAAGTCAAAATCACATAAAACATTTTTCATTGGTCCGCAATTACATCATCTTTCACCCTGCAAAAAGCATTCATTCTTTGGTAGTTCATCAGCATGACATAGTCTCGGGATCCACTTCGGGTTTCGTCAGAACGAGGCCTTAAAAATTTGGGATATTAATCTAGTAAACTAGGTTAATTAAAATTGGAGTCACATTACGGGGTTTTTTCCTCAGGTTTTAACCCCTAAAAAACGAAATTTAAACAAGGTGGCGACTCGCTGACATTCAGCGAGTGCATGTTCTGCCGTTTAAGTCACATGAAATATGCCATATGATTACTTGGTAGAGGGGTTCAGCACGGACTGAACCTAACTTCCGGCGCATATGAAATAAACAAAATAGGAGAGTGCCTTTAGTAAATGCTTAAAACATTTCAGCATTATCTGTTGTGACGTCTCCTTTTGGAGTTTTTACTAGTCGGGTTCCATGCTTCCTCTCGAGTCCCTAACTTTTGCCTTGGAATGAAAGCGATTTTTCCAAGAGGGATCTTATTTTGATTATGTACAATTTTTTCTCTTTGCAGCTCATCACGCTTACTTCAGATAATGCGAGAAATGTGAAGAATCTCAAAAGGAATGTGTGCGACCTGCGCTTATAAGCGTCTGCCTTTTTTCTTTTTGAGGTATTGAATTCAAACCATAAAGACGATTGCATACATGGTTATTCAAACAAGAGAACACACCTCTCAAAATCCGAATGGGTCAAACGTCACTCGTACCTGGAAAATTAGCTTTTCTATTAGATGCATGGCTGAAACGGAAAAAATATCACGCGTGATGTCATGAACGTCACAGCGCATAAGTATATATTATTTTATAACGACGCAGGGGAAAACGAGGGAGTTGGGAAAGATGCATGCAACCAAACCTTATCTATTACCCACACGAGATAAGACTCGAGTTCTGTTTTGGTGAGACAAAGTTTCCGACATCTGAGTGTGTGTGAGAGTGTGGCTCTAATACTCGACAACCAGCGTCCGAGGGGGTCATTGAGGATTGGCAAACAAAGTCAGGTGAATTATCAATTGCGACAGCAGACACAAGCCATCATTGACAGGCTCAGGTTTTACGCGCTATTGGAAGCTGACTAAGGCTTTCATAATGGAGACTTTGGTCCCATGTGGCTTACAAAGTTCGGGTTCCACAGAACAGATTCGGGGCTTGCAACGTGGGCCCTACTCCTTTTGACTGCACGCTTTTAAGGTACTACGCAGGCTTGCGGTTGGGTAAAAATTTTGGCTAATGGCTCTTCGGGGGTTGGATGTGGCCTAAAACGCAAGGTTTTAGAGATCCACCCATTCGTGAGAGTTAAACAAGTGATGAGTTACCGAGAGGGATGAATTAGGGGTAGAAAGTGGAATGGAGAAAAGAGAAATCGCCACGTGGACTGAATGCTACAGACATTAAGAAAAGGAAAGCAAGTGAAACAACAAGGGGACGATTAACAGGGAAATTCTTCCATGGCTAGTTTCTGAGACCAACTTTTATTTCCATTTTTAGAACACATGTCACGCGGGTTTTAGAGTATATAGAGTTCTAATTGGCAAGACAACCCTAGTATAGTAAAATACCAGAGATGTAGTGGATGCTTTCCCAAGTGAAGTTGCCAATCTGTTTTCCGCACCGCAGGCCGAGGCGACAGCGAATAAGCTGCCATGAGCTTGACGTTTTTGTTTTTGATGGGAAAATGTATTCTTATTTATGAAGGCAGTGGTGACGAGAAAACACTTTCCTATTGGACACAGTGCCGGATAAATCGGTTTAATACAGTTTTTTGAGTCGGCCATCCGGCAATTATTTCGGCAAATGAGACCGTTTTCTAATATTTATTTCGAAAATACTCTCCCATTTTAACCTAATTTGTATTAAGGCCAAATTATTTAGAAATGGTCTAAGGTGGCGTGTTCCAATGCGAGAGTGGGTGAGGGAATTGGGTACGTCGGCTCGTTGGAAGCCAACGCACTCGAAAAAACTGGCCTCTTTTAAACGCCTTAACGATTTTTCGAATTTATTTTAGTTAGAAAAGCAAATTATTTATTGTACTTAAAACCAACCCGAATAGATACGAGCGCCGAGAGTATCTTATATGGAAAAATTGAATTAATCGCGTAGGGCCCCAATGCAAAATTTCAATCATTGCATCCATAACATACAAAATCATCCAAACCAAAGGATGAAATCAGAATAAAGTATACCGCCTCTTTGCTGCTTATGGTTAAAAGGCAGGGCCACACCGAACTAAAAATATCATTCTACCCCAATTCAAATTTAACACACCCAGAAACCAAAAACCCAAAATCATGTTAATTATTTTATATCTAAAATCACATTTATTTTTTAATTTAGAGTCCTAACAATGCAAATTATTTTATATATATATATATATATATATTCCTCATAAAGTGAGAAATCATAAAATTCGTTAGCAAACAAATAACATTGATACGTATATAAATCGACATTTTTAGTATATATGCCTAAGCGTTAATTAAATTGTGATCTGATTCATAATTGGTCATTTTCGATTTATTTGGAGGTAAAATAATTCTGGAAGCGCTTAGAACAGTTTGCGTGACGCAACTTTCCTAGGTATGAACAGTTGCGTGATGTAGGAGTGACTTGTATGAACTATCTGTTGTGACAGCGCTGTTCTGGCCAAGCTCATTTTGAAAACGATTTATTTTGGATCATTTTTTTTTATGTGTGAGAGTGTGATGTGAGAGAGGAGTGTGTAAAATGGCCAAAATACGTGACATCAAACACGATTTTAATGAAGCTTAAAATTACTAAACTGCCTTGGCGATCGGCCAGCTCGGGCAAAATAAGTAAAAAGAATACAAAGAATGGTAAAAGAGATTACCTAATCCTCAGATTGAGGATTGTACACGGATGTGAAGTTGCTTTAACAAGGTTGAATAGTTAAGAATCTCCAGAGAGCTTTTGTTCCAGAGGATTGCAAATTGTTTTCTTTTGTCCTTTTGATTTTTTTCCGTCTCCTTTTTATGATTTTAAATTCACCTAGAATTGATTGAGTGCTAATGGCAAAATGTTTCCACTTCAAATCTACCTCAACAAGAGGTTTGCGTCGTGAGGGAGAAAGTGTGGCGCTGCCGGGAGGTGGTATTTTTAGGGTCTCTCAAAATCGTCTCGCACCCCGGCCACTCCCCGGTTGTCCTCAAACATGAGAAAAAAAAGTTCTATTATAGAGGTAGGGTCAGGACACAGCTGCGTGACCGCAGCTTATATTTTCGATGAGTGCGTGACGCGACATGCCAGTTGGGTGATTCGTGACTGATAGTTGGGATGATGCACTCGAGACCGCAACCAGAAACCTTAAATTGGTTTTCATTATAAAGAAGAGTGCTTTGAGTTATAAAAGACTTCTATGGTAGCATTATACCCATTCTATTTCCACAATCCTCAGATATCATCATTGATCGAAGGCGGGGAGGTATGAAAAACACGCGAATCAACAGATATATATGATTTCTTAAGTGGGTTTTCAAAAACCCCCCCCCCCCCCCCCCCGTTGTCTCAAACATGAGAAAAAAATCTATTTATAGAGGTAGGTCAGGACACAGCTGCGTGACGCAGCTCATTTTCATAGCTGCGTGACGCGACTGGCAGTTGGGTGATGTGACTGATAGTTGGGTGATGCGACTGACCCAACCAGAAACTTAAAATTGGTTTCATTTAAATCCTTGGATTAAAAGACTTCTATGTAGCATTAACCCATTCATTTCACATCCTCATATCATCATTGGATCAGGCGGGGGTATAAAAACACGCATCAACAGATAGACGCATGATTTCTAAGTGGTTCACTATCTAGAATGGTTGGCGAACATAGTCCCAGTTCTTAAGAAAGATGGAAAGGTCAAAATGTGTGTGGACTACAGGGATCTAAACAAAGCATCACCAAAGAATGATTTTCCTCTCCCTCATATTGATATCTTAATTGACGGTGTAGCAATGATGGCGTGTGTGTGGCTGTAAGGTTGCGAACGTATGAACAGTATACCTTGTAGGGTGGATAGCTCTCACGTCCTTGGTATCAGAGCCTAAAGCCTGAAACCCACTTAGCTATAGTAACTATTGGAAGAAGGAGAACCCACACTAATATGGAAACCATCACCAATAACCCTATTGTGCAAACTTCTTCTTTGCAACTCCCTCCTACATGTAAACAGTATCTTACAGATAAAATAGATAACCTTGTAGAAATCTCCCATATCCCTGACTCTACTCAGATTCAAAACTCCCTCGTTCCTATCCTCAATCCCTATGCTGTGTTTAAACGTAGTCCATCTCTGTCCCGTCAGCTCCATCAAATTATTAGCCATTCCTCTGTCAATATTAAGGAATATGTTCAATCTTGTTCCCTTTCTTAGTGTGTTTTGTCTTCTACAACTGCAGAACAGTATGTTACTTTAGAGATCCCTGACCACGTCATCTCAGAATGGAAAAAGCAAAAATACACTCACCTCCACTTTGGTGCTATCCGTCTTGTCCTTTCTTATCATGGCCGACAAGGACTCCCAGTTACTGCTCGTTTATCCTTACTGGATACTCGATATTATGTCGTAATTGGTACTATTGCTACTACTCTTAACGCTGGTAGCATAGTCCTCACTTTCTTTCCCAACTTCAATATGTCTCTTGAAGATCCACGTCTCAGTACCGCCCTAAAAGTCCAAGTGCAAATCATTGGTGCAGAACAGGATGCTGAAACTATTTCAGCCACTTTACACCATCAGATTGTCTACAGGCTCCAAGATCATGCCATCAACCTGCAGACACCTGGCATCTTACACAGTGATGCTTTGTTTATCTTTGTTGATGGAAGTCCTACTCCTACCATTGTCCAAACTCCTAGGCAACTACCTCATGAAGAGCTTGAGAAGCTCATTCCCTCTGCCTGGATTACCAATTATGAAAAGCTCGACCAACTTCCTCAACCTGTACAACAGCAAGACCCTATATTTGTCCGTCAACTGGATAAATCCGTCAGGATTTCATTTCTCCCACCCAGTTCGGAACCCAGACACTCCGTCTCTCTGATCTAGCCTGTCAAAAGTAAACCTTTGAAAGCTGCTCCGATCCATAGTTTTGCCAATACTGGTTAAGAGATCTATGCCGCTAAGAATGATGGTCACTTTCTCTGGGATACAGATTCCCCTATGTGTGACCTTGATTGTCCATGTATATATGAAGATGATGGTTGGCTCGAAGATGCCACATTTACCATCACCAAGATAGAATCTCAACCTCTCCGCCAAAAGACTCATTCCTGCCGGCCCAGATCACACAAACATCCCTTTGATGATGATGATGATGTTGTTGTTTCACCATGGATTGGAATTCCTAAAGACAAAAACAAACCCATGATCGAAGATGAATATCTCAAACATTGTTTTGAGATTCTCGCTGAAGAAGGACTCCTCAATTGTCCTCCACCTCCTACTTTCTACTCATGCTCCTTAGAAGCATATAAGACTCCATCTACTCTAGCAGCCCCACTAGCTTGTTGCATGATGCATCTTGAGGAGTTTCCCCCACTTGAAACAGTCCGTGATTCCATTGCAAGATTAACTGCCAGTCCTTATGTGAGACAAACTGTCGTCCACTCTACTGGCAACCTTGCTTCTTTATCTCCTTCTGAAAAGAGGTACTTAATTGGCAAACATCCAATGTCGTTGTTCAAAATAAGTATCTCACACAAATTGATGGCAAGTTAACTCAAGCCTTGAACAAGACTGATCATGTCCACTCTGCAGTTTCTTCATTTCGTCAGGAAGCTCAGTAAATGCACGCTACCCTTGTTGAAAAAAATCTCTAGACTTGATAAAGAGCTCAACTTTCTCATAGAGACAAATCCTTCTTCTCTCTTTTATGAGAAAGAAAAAGAAATTCGTCAGCTTCGTAAGCAAGTCGAACAGATTGAAAAAGATAAAATTCTTCATCCTCCTCCTCCTCTGCCTGCTCTTCCTTTCCCATATACAATTCCTCCACCTCTTTTTACCACCTCTTCAGCACCTACAAAAATGTCCCCCTCAATTTCTGATTTAATTCCCCGGCAGCCTCGCCGGCACCCATCCTCTTCCTCTTTGCCCTCTATTTCTTCTTCTCCTCCAAGGTCAATACCTCCGCCAGATACAAAAGAGAAAGGCCCTGCTTTTCCTCAATTTATGACAGCCCCTGCTTCTAATCATTCTAGTGACGTTGATGACACTCTGTCTACTATGTCCTTCTCCTCCTTTTCTTTGTAAATACCACATGTTCTTATGAATGAACCAAAAGTAGAACACCCTGAAGATCCATTTGATGATGCTCCAATAACTCTTCCTCATGACCAACCTAATCCTCCTTGCCCTACATCAGGCCCTTAGTTTAAATTTGATGATATCCCTCCAAGTCAATGGCGCAATAGAATTCTTGAATTCAATGCTTGGCTTAATACATAAATGACCAACCCTCATGCCGTCTTGAAAAAAGTTCTTGTTGAATTTACTTCTAGACTTACTGGCTCCCTTCGAGAATGGTTCTTTAGTGGTTTCTCTGAATATGACCAGAAAAAGTTTCTTGCTGAAGAAAGTGTTAGTGCTGCTCTTGCTCAAATCCATACACAGTTTCTTGGTAATTACAACTGATCTTTCAACAAAGAAAATAAGAATTCTTCGATCGCAAATGCTGCTCTCTCAAGTTTCGTGATTTAGAGAAACATTATCTCCGAATGAATCATCTTTATCATGAAATTGGTGGGTACAAGGATGATAATTTAAAATTCACCTTTGTTGCCTCTTTACCTGCCCTTATTCAGCCTGAAGTTCAACAAATGCTCCACAACACTCACCAAGAAATCAACCAAATCACACTCGGTGAAATTTGGCAATTTACTTTGACCTCTGTAGAATGCTTGTGTACTCAACAAGAACTCTTTCAGAGAATTGCCAAAGGAGATACTCTTTTATGAAAAGCCTGTCCTTGTCCGTTTCCAACCAAGTGCCATGACACCTCCTGTGAATGTCAACCTCACCACTCCAAAAATTCCAAACATTCTAAGAAGTCCACATTCTTTCATCGGAAAAAGCATCATTTCAAGAAAATGCGATGGTTCCATAAAAAGTCCAAGTCTCGTCAAAAGTCCTACAAATGTTATATCTGTGGTAAAAACGGGCATCATGCTCGCAATTGTCCTAAGAAGCCTCAACAGACTATTACTCTTCTTCACCAACTCAAAGTCTCTTATCCTGATTATGATTCAGATCATGACCTGGAATCACTTTTCTCTAAAGAAGACTCAGCTTCTCTAGCAACTCTGTTTGCTTTGCCTTATTCTGATTCTGATTCTGCATCCGATACAGAATCCGATGAAGGCTTCTCTCCCATTTGCACTATTGGCCCTCCTATCCCTCTTAAACAAGAGCCTCCTGATATTATATGCCCTGAATCTCTAGACTTCATCTCATGTCCATTATCCCTCTCCCTTCAAGTCCTGATGTGTTTGCTGATCTCTCTTTTGCTAAGATCTCTTACTGTTTTCTCCATCTTTCTTCACCCTCTAAAATACCTACACCTGTCTCTTCCCCCTCGCTCTCAGATTCCTTTCCCATCCTCTTTCCTTCCTTACCTTCACCTGAACCTGAAGAAGATCCTTCTTCCTCTCCTAATATCAGTTCTGCTCAGTTTACTCATCCTGTCCCTTTCATCTCAATGCATGTTCTTCTTGACAAGTATGAAAAACCTATTATTGTCACAGCCCTATTTGACACCGGGTCGCACTCGTTGACGCATAATTTTATGCCCCACCTGACCCAATGATGATATGAGGACAAGGAACAAGGCGTCACGATCAAGCAGAAGTGTTTGAACCAAAATTTGAACATAATTTTATGCCCCACCTGACCCTGATGAATATGAGGACAAGAACAGGCGTCAGAACAAGGCGTCACGATCAACCAGAAGTGTTTGAACCAAAATTTGAACCAAACCAGCCCAAAGGAGCTTGACCCGCGTTAGGGCTGCGTCACGCAGCTAACACCTGTGTGACGGCACTCTTAGTTGCGTCACGCAGCTCTAACAGGGCTGACACCTCTGGCGCGCTCCCGTGCAACGGCCTACACTGTTTGTATGGATAAGCGGCAATTGTACGAAAAGTAAGTCGCGTCACGCAGCATACGGGTGCGTCACGCATCATACGAGTGCGTCACGCAGCTTCTACCCACATGACGCGACTATCCTCTGTTGCCCTAGCCATATAAATACAACATTTTACAGCAAAAAGGGGACTTTTTTTTTGAACACTTTGCTCTCATTTCCTCTAAAAAGATAACTGTCTGAGATTAAATTTTTGATTAACGACTAGAGCTCTTTCTTTTTCTCAAGAACTCAACTGAGTATACTTGACGAAGATCAAGTCATAGATATCTTAGGTTGAAAATAAAAAAAAAAGAATACAAAAAGATAAAAGAGGAAAAGAGAGGAACGAAAGAAAAGTAAAGAAAACGATTTATCTGGTGAAAGGACTTGGTGACTACACTTCTGGAATTGTGAAACAACGTCTCTAAGTTAATCTTAGCGCATGCAACCCTCAAATCTGAGGGCTAGGTAACTAATCTAAACTTTATCTTTCATTTCTAGCATTTTATCTCTTAAAAATCTCATTTTCATTGTGTTTAATTGATATGCCATTGATAAAACGTAAGTTTGCCTATTGTTGAACCTTTCAAGGTTTGTTTTAATCACTTTTGACAAAAAGAAAACGTAAAAAAGAGTAGTTTGAAAGGTAGTTGTGGACCAGAGCAGTCGCGTCACGCAGCTACGTTGGCGTCACACAGCTATACCTTGCGTGATGCCGGCTGTTTTTCATTCCAAGATCCTCTTGATCTGGACCCTGGACCCACCTGCTTGACCGCAGCTGTTTGTGTATCCCAGTATAGTATTTTGCCTCCATATTTTTATATAACGTATGTACTTGAATAGCAATAATCAATATGCCCTGAGGATTTTTAAATAACGTTCACAAACAATTCCGTCACGTAACTTAGGAGTTCCTCCGTATCACGCGATCTGTTCTTGCATAGACACCCGTGTGAACGGACTGTCCAAGTTCCGTGACGCGACTGTTCCAAGTTCCAGAACAAATGGTAAAGTTCCGTCACGCGACTGTTCTTAATAGAACAGCTGCGTGACGCAACTGTTATGAGTCCGAGGATGAAAGATAAGAGCTGCGCCATGCGACTGTTCTTCATAGAACACCCCCGTGACGCAACTGTCTTCCAGTCCCAGTTTATTTCTTTGTTATTTTGTCTTAATTTCATTTCATTAGATGGATTTTTAAGCTTAATCCGGAAAATAATCAATAATGGGCAAATTGACTTTTAATCAACCCAAGTGAATTAATCTGTTGTGATTATGCTATTTTGAGATTTAATATTTGTCATTTCCTTTTTAACTATATTATTAAACTCGGTTTATGGCCCGCCTTTAACCATAAGGCAAAAGCGGGTCTTTTAATTTTATTTGATATGTATGGTGGATGAATGGTGGGGTGGGTTGTGATGATTTATTTATGAAATGGATGCCGATGAATGGAATTTAATTTGGGATGATTAAATAATTTTCCACATAGGAACTCGGTTCGATTTTGTTCGGGTTTGGGTTTTAAATAATTGGCTTTTCTAAAATAAAATCAATTAAAGAAATCGTAGTTAACAAAAGAGGCCCGTTTTCCGGGCGTCGGTTTCCAACAGACCGACGTTACGCGCTAATTTCCCTTACTTAGAATCGTACTTGTACGCCATGACACAGTTTTTATAAATATTCGGCCTTAAAATAAAAATTGGGTTTAAAATGGAGTCATTTAGAGATAAAATTAAGAACATCCCCATTGCCGAAAAAATGGGTGGCGACCTCAAACAATTTTAATAAGAACGCGATTTATCGGACATGCGTTGTATCCAAAACCGATTTATCACCTTTTTACTAACAATGTTAACACAGCATAAAAAGACGTTTTTTCCCCGACGATCCTCGGGGTTCGGGAATTTCGGCGAAAGACAGTTTGGCGGCTTCATGGGGAAATTGACACCCATTAATTCCCAGGTTAATTTTTTAAAAAAAAAACAATTTAGTGGTTGCAATTAGGAATTGACTCTAAAAAGCCTACTTTCTAAAATAAAAATTGATTAAAAGCCGACGGAAAATTAATTAATCGTCCGTATATGTTTAATTGCTTTCCTTTCCTTTCTATAGGAATTTTTTTGCATTCGAATTCGCATTATCTCTCTTCTCAACCTATTCTACCGCAATACTACCCTTCAGTACTGGTGTTAATTTGAACGGTGGATCCTACGTCTAAAGCTCGCGTTTTAGGTGCATCCATTCGAGAATTAACATTACTACTAACGAAGCCTAGTACTAAAAGGTGGCGTCAAAAAAGGAGTAGGCCCAACAAGCCGAATTCCCTGTTTGCGGAAACCCAGACTTCTGTAAGCCCAATAAGACCAAAGCCAACTGCATATAGTAAAAAACGCGTAGTTACTTCCCCCTAAGGTGGCAACCCAATTCTGTTTGCTGTCTCGTTTATGCCGCATTCATTCCTAAAGCGAGAGTTAATATCGTCAATCTCAAACCTCCTGTTGGTTATGTCGAGATTAGACCAATTCTAGGAACAGATGTCGGAATTGTTATTACCAACGGAATCAGTGTGGTGGGAGAAAATAAGGTTAGTGTGGGAGAAATAAGGTTGGAAGGCATGCATTTCCCAACTCCCATTCCCCTGTTGGATATAAACTGTTCATATGCTGTGACATTCATGCACCGTGTAACATTTCTTCTTTTTCAGCCATGCATTAATAAGAGCTAATGTTCGGTATGGACATTTGACCTCGATTTTGAGACTAGATTTCAAATTCCTTTTGAATAATATTATGCAATCACTTATTGTGAGTCGATACCCGAAAGAAAAGGGAGATATAAGGGGGTTGCGATTCCCTTGTATTTTCACATTTCTCACATTATCTGAAAATAAGTGAGAGATTACATAATTTTGTAACAAAATCCTGCTTGGGACCATATGTTCCAAGGCAGCAAAAGTAAGGATTAAAATACCCAATAAATAAATAATAAAACAATAAAATCCCGCTTCAGAATTTCTTTCATTCCGAGGCAAAAGTTTTAGGGATTTGAGAGAAAAATAAGTTGAATCGTAAATCCAAAGGACGCTCGACAGCGACAGATAATGCCACGAATGTTTCAAAGTACAAAATAAAGTTATGACAATGTTATTCATATCAAATTTTTTGGCCAATCGTCGAAATCGAGATCTATTTTCCATGCTGGCTTTAGTACATTAGAAATTGCATTTTCTCAATCCTATGTGCTTTCATTTTCGCATGCCTGCATACATGCAGGACCCTCTTTAACTCAGAAATTTTTTATCAGAATTGATCCTTCTCGGGAAACTGCTTCGAGAACTTGGAATCGACACCTTAGTCAGTGTCTAGTCAGAACATCCCCAATCCCTGAGTTTGTTCCAGTTAGTTCAGTGAGCTATTCAAGTGCATCAGATTCAGAACCCGACTCAAATTCAGCAGAAATGGCAGATGACATAGGGGGCGAACCCGGATTCAAGCATGCTCAGATAAGGACCATTGCCCAGATTGTGGCCGCTGCTCTTGCCCAAGATAGGGCCCAAAACCAAGCTACTCCCCCTTCTAGTAGCCAACCTGTGGAGTCAGCCAACCTGTGGTTTTTGAAGAGAGGCAAGTGGCCAAGACCTGTGTCCAGATATCAGACATCTGTAGGGAAACTACTACCCTGTCGAGGAAATTGATGTGCCTCAAGCAACTTGCCGAGCTAAGGATAAGTTATTTGACAAGATGGCTGCAAGTGAAAAGAAAAGACGCCAGTCACCAAATAATTTCCACAATAAACCGAGTATGTAGTTGCAGCCCAACCAGTTCTGCCTTCATTTAAAAGACCTTTCAAACATACATATTTGAAGGAGAAATAATGATCCTCGTTCTCACTTGTCCGAATTCCTCCGAGTCCTCTTCAGATGAACGGTACAACGAGGAAGATGTTTTCTTGCGAGCATTTCCTGCAAACGTTTACAACAAAGACTATCGAGGAGGTGTAGTGAATGGCCCTAGATGAGGAGGTTCAAGCAGAATTGGATCCACAACTGCAGACCGCTTTTCTCAAGCATTTTCAAGAACTGAGGAGAGTGATGAGTTAAGTCCTGCGTGATCTGGAGGAGTTTTTAAAGATAGGGGAAGGAACGAGAGCTTTTCCCGACTATCTAGCAGGAAGATAGAGAACTAGTTTGTTATAGAGTTCAGAACAAGGCAAAAGACAAAGAGCTGATCAGAATCTTCAGCAGGAGCCTATTGCCCTTCTTTAAGGAAAGGAATGTTAACCCAGCCTGCTCACTGATTTTGGCTTTGTTCAAAGTGCGGTTTGAAACATTGAAGAGTTTATACAAGAGAAGAAAAGAAGAAGAATAAGAGGTTTGGCAATACCTGGGACTTCTTATGGTGACAGAGGTGCTGGTAGGTAGTAATCAGAAGCCAGTCAGGGAATAGTAAATGCATAGTGGGGGTAAAGTTAATGAAAAGAGCAGAAGAGAGTTCAACCGATTTAGGAAGCCTCTTGAGCCACAGTGCTAAGGTTCAATGCATCAAGAAACGGAGTACGTTTGAACTTGCAGTCGAGGCCCCGACTAAACCCAGTGCGAGGGGAGATATATAATGGACAAGAAATTGTGAAATTATCATCAGTGCAAAGGGCATTCAACTGATGAATGTTTCAAATTGAGGCAACGATATTCAAGATTTGGGAATTGACAGTGGGAAAGATGTAACGAAGCCTTCGCGACAAGAGCAAGCCAAGTACCGAAGAAAACCCGCTGCTTCCCCAAATATCAGTATAATTATCCATCCGTAAAAGACTCAAATCCGGGTGATATCAAGTCACGCGATTGGAGTGATTGCCAGAAGAAGAAGTGGTATTTGGGTGGAAGCGGAATGGTGAAGAGCGGAATGGGAAGAGCGGATGTGCGCCATAGTTGAACATACTGGGATGTGATGTAGTAGCGATGAGGAAAGGAAGGTGCCCATTAAATGATCGAGATCAGAAAAAGCATCACGGTGCCAGGGTGGGTGATGTACCAGAAGGATGAGATGAACAGCTTCCAGCTGCCATTCATAAAGAGCTTTAGCCGACCAAAGAGGAGCAATGGTACTACAGTACGTGAGGAGGAGGGTGAATGGAAGTTAGGTGTTCAGAGCCTTGACCCGAAGTGGCCGAGTATACAATCCCCGAGAGCAGTATGCAGGCTAAGGGAAAGGAGATTGCAGTTGACGGAATAAAGAAGAGAATGACAGAGAAAGGCGGAGAGGAGCCGAAAGAGAAAAAGAAAGAGGAAGAGGTAGCCAAAGGGCAAAAGAAGACTGTCGCGATTGGAGAAAGCAGTCAGAATAAGGCACCTAGTGGGGTGACCGCCAATTCAGTACTGAGTCAATTGCAGAAAACAAGAGCCGATATTTCGATATAGGACTTGCTGATAGCGTCCAAGGAGCATAGAGAAGCTTTACTTGAAGCCATGACTTTTGTTAGGGTGCCGGCCCGGATTCAAAGTGTTGATACGATCAACGTGCTACAACGGAGAATAGGCGAGGTCACTTTCTTTGACTCAGATCTCCCACTAGAAGGAAGAAACCACTGTAAGCCACTGTATATTCAGATTGCCGTCAATGGTAACAGACCATTTTGGGTGTTGTTACATTTTAGATCGTCGTCAATTGGGATGAAGATAACCGCGGAATGTGGAATGGTGGATTAATGATCAGCACTGGTGTGTAAGTCCGCTGAAAGATGCCTGTCTAAGTTTTAAAAATCGAAGAGTCAGAAGCTTGAAGGCCATCAAATATGGTGGGTCAAAGCTTATGACAACACTATGCGAAATGCAAGGGGACTTTCTTAAAGCAAAAGAATATACTCAGGAGCCGTGAAAGCTGGGTAGTATGTGTTTTTGCTCTGCATCTTAGCCAACTATGCTATGCTCTTTTGTTAGGAAGACCTTGGCTCCACCCTTTAGGCGCAGTTCCGTCCACTTTGCACAGAAAAGTAAAAATTCCGTGGGGTATAGATGTGGTTACAGTCAACGCGCAAGAGGATCTGAGTGTAGCAATAGTGGAAGGTTTAGAGCTGGCGATACTGTTATCGGGTTTTTAGGTGGCATTAATCGATGGACCCACCACCAAGAGCAAAAGTGCAGTGAATAGAATGAGTCCTTTCTCAAGGAAGATGATGAAGAAGATGAATTGGCAGTTCGGTAAAGGTTTAGGCCGGGAGCTGGCTGCGAGAAATGGTTTGAGCCTCCTCGTAAAGCATTGGGACAAGCAAGACAAGTGGCGGATTGGGCTACGTTGAAAAATAGAAAGAAGGAAAAATATGAGGTTTCGGTCTCCAATCAGAGGGTCGAATTGTGAATCATATCTTCTTTTGTTCCAACAAGCTGAAGGAGAATTTCAGAAGTTAGTGGGGATAAGACCTACCCGGCTTGGAGAATTATTCAATACTGATTTACAGAGGAGAGCCTAGTCAAGTGCCCGAACCTTCCTTGGAACAGCTTGGTGATGGTAACCGAGTTTATGGCGTGTAATGACAAAAGCAAGCACCGAATCTGAGCAGTTCAAAGCGGGATATCTGAGTTTGAAGACTTTCTGGGGATTGGGATTGTGAACCCCTCCCCCGAACATCAATGGCATATGGATGCAATGTGACTAAGGAAGAAATGCTCACGTGATGTGCGAGTCGGCTCACGCTTGTTTTAATTATTTTAGGTAAACTAGGAAAAAACCATAAGTGACTCCGATTTTAATTAACCTAGTTTACTAAGATTAATTATCCCAATGTTTAAGGCATGGTCTAGCGACACGAGGTGGATCCGAGAACTATGTCAATGCTGATTAAGCTGAACCTACAAGAATGAATGCTTTGATTATGGAATATGAAGCAATTTAAAATGTTCATAGACACTAGTGATTTCCGATAATGAATGTGATTTTTGACTTGCCCTCGGACGGTTTAAATCCCAAACGTGCCTACGTCAGCTTCCCGTTTGAATGGAAAGAATCAAGTCGACGTATTTCATAGGACCCTTCACATTGAAAAGGGCTTTGAATGGGTATGCTTAATGCATGAGTGTGTGTATGCTTTGGTGCATTTTTTGGTTTAGGCATATTTTGCAAAGATAATTGATTGTTTTTAGGCATTTAGATGCAAAAATGTTGATTTTTAATGGCTTTTTAGCGCCAAAAAAGAATGATTTTAGGCAATTGGTTGCCCCAAATTGAATGTGATTTAAGGCAATTTTTTGCCAAAAAAATTGGTTAGGCGATTTGTCGCCAAAAGTGATTAAGGCATTTTGTGCCAAAAGTTGGTATTGAAAGGCGTTTTAGCCCAAAAGATTTAGGCAATTTGTTGCCAAAATAGTGGAATTATTCGGGCGTTTTGTCCGGCCAAAAAAGTGGACTGATTTAAGGCTTTTAGCCAAATTGAATTGAGTTTTAGGCAATTTTTTTGCCAAAAGTTGATTGTGATTTATGGCGATTGTCGCCAAAAATGAATTGTTTTGAAGGCTTTTAGCCAAAGGTTGATTAATTCTAAGGCATTTTGCCAAGCTTCTGATTTACGATTTGTCCCGCTAAAAAGTGGTTAATCTAATTTTATAAGGCAATTTGTTTTGGCCAAAAATTGATTGAACCGTGGGCAATTTTTGTTGCCAAAATGTGGTTGATTTAATTATAGGCAATTGTTGGCCAAACGTGATTTTGATTAGGCTTTTTAGCCACAATTATGATGTAATTGGACCTTAAGCCAGCTTGTTCGAGATAAAGAATTAACCGTAAGTTTATATGATTAACTAGGTCCCTTTTAAGTCGATATTGTCCGGATTTAAGAGTTTTTATACCACGATTAATTGATTTACGAGCAAATTAAAAAGCTTAATCATATTTAATTGAGGCAGTTTATTTGCCTAATTGTGGATGTGAATGGCCATTTATCATTGTAGAGTTATTAGATAGAAAAGAAAGCATGCATGAAGTGCTAAAATTAAATAGGAGGCAGAGTTTTAGGTTCAATGTAACCTGATTTAATCGATGAGGCGGCCACTTTCTTAACTCCAGGTTTTAAGCTACTCGTTAAAGGGAATTTTAATTAATTTTAATTTAATTTAAGTGACAATTAATCACAAAATAAGAAAGCAATAAAACTAAATTAAAAATGGCAGGAAAAAAGCAGTAAAGAATCGCAAAGGAGCGTAGGGGAGAAGGAGCGTCCGTCAACACAGACTGAGTGAGTGAAAACAGAAGGCCCGGGCTGCTTTTATAGGGCAAAATTGGAACTGTTTCGGCGGCCGAGCTTCGGGTGCTGGGGCGCCGCAGTGAGTCTTAGCGGATGGGGCCGCTGGCGCTCGGCGGCTGGCCCGCTGGCTGTTCGGCGGCCAGAGCCGCGCGTGCCTGGTGGTTTTGCTATTTTGTCTGCGCTACCAGACGGCTTTTTACGGGAGCTTCCGGACCTAACCGAAAAAAATTCCGGACCCGTAGTTCCACGATCCTCACAGCGGCACAAACGTCCCGGACAGGTCTTCAAGTACCGGTAATAATTGGCATCTTTTCGATAACTTGCCGAATAATGCCTTTGGTCGCGGTCGGAACTGTTTGGGCAGTCCGAGAAAATTGGGCTCGTTTGCGAGCCTCAAATAATGGGTAATTCAAAGGCGACTGGCAGCCGCTGTCGCCGGCGGCGCGGCCACACCGA
>NW_023590627.1:324732-415815 GCF_014843425.1 Jatropha curcas | reverse complement strand
CGTGCATTCTTCCTTAAGTCACAGCATTCATATCCTATGATTATTTTGGGAGGGGACATTTTGCGACTTCACTGAGGGAATTATGGCAATCCCTTTTTTCATTAAAAGGAGACCTACAATGTTGTGAAACTAACCCTGCCCCCTTCTTAGGGATTATTATTTACTATGCTTTGTTTTGCAGGTTACCTCAACAGAAAACCCCCAAATCCAGTATTCTTCCCCTATTTAAGAATACCGAAGATAAGGAGAAGTTCCAACTTGAGTGTTACAACTAATTTAAAACATTTTTTAATTTGTGATTTTATTTGCACAATTGCAGAGATCTTTTTCGTCCATTGCATAAAAAAGATTGGAATTTCAAATGAATTTCTTCCTCTCTGATCAAACTTCTGAGCGTGGCATAGCAAGTAGCGCTGATCGGCAGGCTCTCTTTCATTATGTCGACGGCAGCCAAAGCGTCCTCCCCTGTTTATCGCAAAAACCGCCCCTTAATCCTTTTTGGGGTGCCCATGAGTATGCGTTACCGTTGGCACCACGCGAAACTCTTTGTTTCCACATGTGGTTAGTATATCCGTTAGCGTCAAGTTCCAAGGGTCCCTTATAAGCTAATTCTCTATTTGTGTCATAGCCTATAGAACCTATCCTTTAGGACTGTATGCACCCAATGATACGAGATCTATCATTAAACGAAGTATACGTTGATGTTGTGCGCATTCATGAGCATATCATCTCATTGAAAAAGAACATTCCATTATCAAAAGCCTGAAAAATCACCATTTTGGTCCCTGAGACCTGAAAAAATTCACGTTTTGTCTCTGAGAACCTTGAAAAATTGACATTTTGTCCCGAAAGACCTGAAAAAAATTCAACCATCTGTGCCGCTTAAGGCCCTAACAATTCCCATTTGGCCGCCTAAGGCCCAAAAAATTTCCATTTGGCCCCGAAGCCCAAAAATTCTCAATTTGGCCCATAAGGCCCAAAGAGTTTCACATCGGTGCGGCCCCAAAGACCCCAAAAAATTGCCCAATTTGGCCCAAAAGGCCCAAAAAATTGCACATCGTGGCCGCTAAAGGCCCTAAAATTCCCATCTGGGCCCCTAAGGCCCAAAAATTCCTATCTTGGCCCCGAGGCCCAAAAAATTCTCATTTTGGCCCCGAAGGCCCAAAAGTTCACATTTTGGCCCCAAAGGGCCCCCAAAAATTTCCCATTTTGCCCCCCAAAGGCCCTCAAAAAAAACTTCACATGTTGGCCGCAAAGGCCAAAAAAATGGCACATTTTGGCCCTAAGCCAAAAAAATCTTTGAGAACTGTAGGGCCTTTCGAAAGTCGAGGTGTCCAGCCCTAAGCACTCTACTTACATATCACATCCCATTGAATCCTATCCTAGGAGGACTAGCATACCCCAACATTTACCCTACCTCACACTATCTCACATACCCTATGAAAAACACTATATAGGATAGTCCTAATCGTTTTGACTATTTGTCCTTTGCACAGGTACCCACTCTACTGAGTGCCGATCCAAGTTCCGGTCACACCTACAGTGGCTATTCCACCGAACCTCACCAGCCATCACCAAAACTTCACTAGCTTCACCAGGCTTACCAACCTCACTCTTACCAAGTCAAACAACCCCACTTGCACCAATGGCATCAGCTGTCTGACATCCAAACGCTTCATTGAACAACTGGAAAGCCAGAATGGAGGCTAGGAAATGAATGAGGCATTTGGCGGCCCAGAGGACTGCCTTAATAGCTGGAAGCTAGTGGTGCGTAAAGTGGAAAATAGGGGGCTTCCGGCTGGGGGAGCTGGACCTGCTTGCCTGCCAATCAGGGACCGCTGCAGGAACCGACAAAACCCTACCCTTAACCTGGATGACAATTGCCTGCCAGAACTGCTTCGTGACTGGAAAGCTCAGAAAATGAGAGAAAAAATATGGAACTCTTGGAGAAGGTCAATCACTGCCCTTTAAAAAACACAAGGAAGTGGTGGACATGGACTCCTTGTCCTTGTTCCCCGAAAGCAGAGACTGCCAACCAAAATTCAAAAAATGCCCAACATGGATAAGTTTTGATGGAACCACTTGTCCCAAAACGCACTTGAAAATGTATGGGGTGCCCTCAAACCCGTTTTGGCCTGAATAGCGAGCTCCTTGCTCAGTTGTTTTCCAGCAACTTTGACTGGTGCTGCGATTAAATGCGTTTGTAAGCTTGCATCGTTCCAAAATGAAGAATTTGGGAGGAACATATGCAAATGCTTTCAAAAACACGCAACCATTATAATACCGAATGGATGTTACCCGGAGGGAACTAAGAAACCACCAAACAGGAAAAAACAATGAACCATTTTCCTCGTTCCTTACGAGGTGCGAGGGCCAAGGCCGCCCAAATGCATCAACCGACCCCCGCTGAACAGGAACAAGTTGACATAATAGATCAAGAATTTACTTGCCGTCTACCAGTCACAGCTCCAAAAAACACAGTACTGCCACCGTTCCAATCGCTCATTGTACTGTCCGACTAGGTCTGGGATGACTTAATCCAGTTGGCGTCAACCTCAAAGAAGACTCATGACAGAAGCAGAAATCATCTGGGTCCAGTGAGGAACAAATGAAATAGCTATTATACTCCCCACGAAATCCTTTACGTGTTGGGAATTTGGGAAACAATCAGCCCCAAGAGGCAATATACGTGATCTCGGCATGCCAATCCTTTGTGTCCGAGAACAGTGAAAACAATTTACCTGAAGCCGCTTATGAAGCAAATCCATTACCAAACCCCCTGCCGCCAAAATTTCAAAGCCAATGAATTACTGTGAGTACCATCAAGGACATGGGCATAAAGACCGAAAGATTCATGCTAGACTTTGAAAAACCGTCTACAAGACGTGTTGACAATGGCGTCCATCACCCCCAAGAGCAAGGCTGAATATCAAAAAAATCCCTTGCCTAACCCCATGGATTAATGCAAAAAAAAAATGTGTGTGTCTGAACAAGAATGTTCCGATCCTTCGAAATCTTTTCTTTAGAAAATGAATGAAGTTTGGTCTGGAGAAGGTTGGGATCAAGCCTCCAAAAGAAACAAAGGAATTGTTCAAGACCAGACAACAACAGTCTGATCGATTGAAGCCATCGAGAAGAACAAAAGTCACTACAGTCAATCCAATCCTTAGTCCATCACAGTCCACCGAGAGTCTATCTTTTAGGGTCTAGTTTTTTTTTTTCTTTTCATTGTTTCATTTCCATTCAAGTTTTCATTCAATTCAAATTGTAAAATCTAAGTGTCTTTTGTTTACACAAATTTTGTCTTATCAATAAAAAGGGATCAGTTTATATTCCAATCATGTTTTTATACTCTTTCCTTATCCTTTCCTGGTGAAAGCACAAAAAAAAAAATCGAAAAAAAAAATGATGATAAAAAAAAAGATAAATAAAAAAATGCAAAGAAAAATGCCATTTCATCCTTCATTTGCTCTGCATCAATCAAAGCTGGGTGGCATCCTAAGGATGCACATCAAAAGGAAGTTTTGAAGGTAAATCATGGAAAGGATCCCAGCAAAGGGTACCAAACTTCAAGGCAGTACGAGGCAAAGTCGATTGAAGATTAGGGCCAAGGAATGGTTTCTCCGAAAACCCAGAATGGAAGATGTCCACAAAGAGGTGTCTGAAATTGTGAGCTTAAACGCGACAGGAATAAAGAAGTTATGGCTGGTCGTGCACGAATCGCAATGCTGTTCCAACACTACTCAAGTTATCTTAGCAATCAAGTTGCCTCGAAATTCTTATGGAAGAGGCTGCTTCTAAGCAAGCAAAAGGAAAAACGGGACAAAAGGAAGCCCTGGTCAAAAGGAAGCAAACAAGCAAAAGAAAAGAAAACGGAGTCAAAGAACCTCTCCACAAAAGAAGAAATCAAGGACAAAGCTACAGAAAATCGAAAAGTTTGATCAAAACGAGTTCAACTGTAAAGCTCTCCGTTAAATTCAAAGCCCATCAAGGGTAGATGACAAATCATTTCAACCATAAGGACAAAGACCAAGCCGGCTGCTCACATTTTTGAAAAAGGCAAGTTAAAAGAAGCAGTCATATTCCACAAATTGGATGGACAACAAACAACCTTTGAAAATCAAGCGCCAAGCATGGCACAAGTACAAGTTGTCCTTATAAACAAGGATCATTTCTACAAAACAAAGGAAAAAGGAAGAGTCTCCTCAAAAGTCCTTATGGAGAAGGAAAACCATTGAGGAAATAAGTTTCAAATTCAGAGGAAGATAAAAGTTCAAGAAAAGGAATCAAATAACCTCAAGAATTCAAAACATGCGAAGCCACCCAAACTCAAAGCATAAAAGCTTCTTCAACCACTCAACCACTCAAGTACCACCCACAATTAAGGTATTCAAAACTTCTTTGTGATGAATACAAAGTTCATATTTTCAGATCAACCATGTTGGTAAAACCACTACAACAACAAAGTCAAATTCGCCTAGGTCATCACTATCATATGGGAGCTCGAGTCAATAAGTTGATTCAACATCATTTAAAACTGGGAATGAAATCCCGCAAACGAAACATTCCAGCCGCGAAGAATCCCGCCCAAAGACATCAACCAGCCGGAAGGAAATCCAGCGAAGAAATCAAGGCAGTAATGAATTCTGCATCAACATCAAAAGTCGGGAAGGGAATCCCGCAAAGACATCCAGCCGCGGAAGGTAATCCCGCAAAGACATCAAAGCCGGAAGATCCCGCGAAAGAAATCAAGGCAGCAATGAATCTACATCAAACATTCAAGTCGAGAATCCCGGAAAGGAACATCCAGTCGGAAGAATCCCGCAAAACATCAAGCCGGAAGAAATCCCGCCGAAAGAAACCAATAGTCAGAAATGAATTCTGCATCAACCATCAAAATCGGAAGGAATCCCGTTAAAAGACATCCAGTCGAATGAATCCCGTAAAGACAGCAAGTCGAAGAAAATCCCGCGCGAAGAAATCAAACGGAAATGAATTCCACCAATCAGCATTAAGCGCCGAAAGGGAATTTTGCCCCAACAGTAAGTCGAAAAATTAAATTCCGCCACCCAAGACCGGAAAGGAATTTCCGCACTAACATTCCCAAGTCGGAGATGAATTCCGCACCAGCCGCAGCACGAAGTTCGCATCCTCGAAGCAACTACGAAAAGGACCTGATTCTAAACCCATCCCCCGAAGCAGTCTTGAGATAAACGGTAGGAGCACCACAAGGCGTGGTCACAAACATAGTCTGCATCATAAAAAAACAGTTTTCTCTTCCAATAAAAAAAAATATAATAATTAAAAATAATAAAAAAAAAGCAGAGAAGAAGCAGAAAATAAAAGCTGGAGTTGAAACCCGGAAAGGGCGGCTTTCAGGCCAAGAATGGAGCCCGCTAGGCTGAAAACCCGAAAGGCGGTCTAGGCAAAAGTTAGGCAAAGAGCTGCTAAGAGTCGAAAACCCGATAAAGGCGCTACTAGGCAAAAAGTTAAGGCAAAAAGAAAAAAAAGCTTTCAAGGTCTTCTCGGGAGTATATAATCATTTTTTACAGAACCACTGAATTTCCTTCGAGCCAAAATTCACTACAAAAAAATTTGAGTCTCTAAATTGAGTCGTCCGAGTGAGTCTTTAAAATCAAGTCTCCATCACCAGTGTTCATTCCACAACAAATCCACAAAGATCGACATTCTCAAAAGTTCGTTTTGAAAGTGTCCACTCATTTGATCATTCCTCGAAAAAAAAAGAGAGAGAGGAAAATGTCAATTCAATCCTCGGGATTTCCAAGACAACCTAAAAAAATGTCAAGCATGAATCGTTGAGAGGTAATGCTTTAATACCTCGTCTCCATTCGGACCATCGTTTTCTTCTATCCTTTCAAGACGAACGAATTCAATCCACATTGTCCATTTCCTCGAGGTCAAGTAATGGGCTTTGGTCTCTTTGATTTCCTCATATCGATTGGACAAGATACAATACCAATGTCTTGAAGTATTCCATGGTCAAGCCACCATTCTGGGGGCAAGAAGTTGATAAGAACCCTCACCATTTCTCCCATCACAGAAGTAATCACCGAATTTTTAGCTTTCATTAAGCAAGGAAATTTCTATGTCAGCTAAATAAAGGTGTCAACTCTCTCAAGCAGGGGGCCAAAAAATCCTCCAAGTCCGGTTTCAGGGGCAAAGTCAGTTTAAAAATTAAAAAAACATACACAACCCAGGGTGAACCCAACCATCGTCAATTTCTTTGACACACCCAGGGTAAGAACCCGGTTAATGTAACCTTTTTTTTACATTTAAAACCTTAGGTGGAAACCCTAACCAATAACCAACCATTTTTTCGACCAAAACCAAGCCATTTGATCCATTTCGACTTTAGGGGACCCTTGGTTCTCAAAAATAAAACAAATCTCTTTTCAAGCCCTCATTAAGGAGGCAAAACATCTTTCAAGTCCTCTAAGAGGCAAAAATCTCTGGTTTCAAGCCCTCTAAGAGCAAAATCTCCTTTTTTAAGCCCCCTCATTAAAGAGTAAAAACATTCTTTTAAGCCCTCATTAAGAGCAAAACCATCTTTTCAAAGCCTCATTAAGAGGCAAAAATCTTTCAAAGTCCTCTAAGAGGCAAAATCTTCGTTTTCAAGCCCTCATTTTAAGAGGGCAAAACATCTTTTCAAATCCTCTAAGAGGCAAAATTCTCTTTTTCAAAGCCCTTATTAAGAGCAAAACATCTTTTCCAAGTCACTCTAAAGAGGCAAAAATCTCTTTTCAAGCCCTCTAAGAAGGCGCAAAATCTCTTTTCAAGCCCCTCTAAGAGGCAAAGATCTCTTTTTCAATCCTCTAAGAGGCAAAACATATTTCAAGTTCCCTAAGAGGCAAAATCTCTTTTCAAGCCCTCATAAGAGGCCAAAACATAAACTTTTCAAGCCCCTCATTAAGAGGCAAAACTTCTTTTCAAGTCCCTCAAAGAGGTAAAAACATCATTTCATTGCCAAAAGAAAAAAACCACGGTGGGGTTTCGCTCCTCTGCCCATCCTCAAAAAATTTGCTCCTTTCAGACAGCCCACTGGCTCTCATAAATTCAATTTTATGATAGCTAGTGGGGGCAACTGTGAATACCTTCCAAAAATTTTGAGGCTCAAAAAAGCCAGTTCCCGGCCGCGCGGTGGCGGCCGCCCTTAAAGGCGGACGGTAGCCGCTATCGCCGGCGACAGCGGCTGCCAGTCGCCTGTGAATACCCTTTTTGTTGAGGCTCAAAGAGCCATTTTTCCGACTCGCAAACAGTCCGGTCGGACGCCGGGAGGGTTGCATTCAAAAAGTTCACCGGAAGGTTGCTAATAGGTACATTGAAAGTTCCAAAATTACGAGATCCACGAACTGGTCTCGGGAATATTTTTTGGAAGTCCGGAACCTCCCGCGAAAAAAGCCTCGGAACGGAAAAAGGCACGCATGTCTGCCCGCGGGTGGGCATGCCCACCCAAGGACGGGCGCGCCCGCCACAGGCGGGCACGCCCGCCCAAACCAGGCGGGCACGCCCGCCCGGCCCACGGCACGCCCGCTCTCTTAGCGCGGCACGCCCGCCTCAGGGCCGGCAGGCGCCCCGGGGTGCGTTTTTCCCTATAAAAAGAGGCCCTGGGGCTCCATTTAGAACACACAGTCTGTGTTGACGGACCCTCTCTTCCTCCCTTTACGCTCTTTGCGATTTCTTTTATCACTTTCTGCATTTCTTTATTTTATTTTATTTTATTTAGCTTTCATTTTTTCTGCTTATTTAAGTGCCATTAAAACTCCATTTTTAATTAATATTTCCCTAACGAGGAGCTTAAACCTGGAGTTAAGAACGTCGGAGATTAAATCAGGTACATAAAAACTAAACTACGCCTATTTTAATTTTAGCACTTCATGCATGCTTCTTTCTACTCCTCTAACTCTATAACTGCATGGAATGCATACATATCACCACTAGGGGCAAATAAATTGCCTTCAATCAAATTAAAGATTAAGCTAAAGCCCGATAAATTAAATTAATCGTGGATTAAAAACTTAAATCTGACATTATTGGCTAAAGAAGCCTAGTTAAGTCAATAACTATTGGTAAATTGCCTTTTATTCGACAGTCTTGGCCTTTAAGTCCAGTGAATTCAATGATTGTGACTAAAGTCCTACTAAACACGTTTTTTTTTTTATGGCAGATAAATTGCCTATATTTCAATTTAATTAATCACTTTAGGCAAACCAAATTGCTTATAAGGTTGAAAAGTTAAATCTTTTATAGCCGAAACAAATCGCTTAAATCAATAATTTGGATAAAAAGCCTTAAATTAAATCACTTTAAGCAAAATAAATTGCTTTATAAGTGAAAATTAATCTCTTATAGCGACAAATCGCTAAATCATTTCTTTTGCTCAAAAGCCTTAAAATCAACCTTTTGGCAAGCAATTGCCTAAATCAATCATTTGGGCTTAAAAAGCCTTAAAAATCATTCAATTTGCGAACAATCGCCTAAAACAATCAATCTTGTTGGCAATAATAAGCCCATAATTAATCTTTGGCAAGCAAAATAAGCCCAACTTATCTTGCGCCAAAGAATAAGCCCAAAAACCTTTCTTTTGGCAAAAAAAGCCTCAAATCAACATTTTGGCACCAAGTGCCTGAAACAATCAATTCTTTTGGCCAAAATGCCTAAACAAAAATGCACCCAAAAGGCATACACCACACTCATGCATCCAAAGCATCCCATCGAAAAGCCGCTCTAAAAGAGGCCTATCGAAACTACGTTGACTTTGATCTTCCATTCAAACGAAGTACGGAGGCACGTTCGGATTTAACCCCGAGCGGCAAGTCGCAATCATCAAAACTTTTTTTCCCAAAACTTTTTTTTAAACAAAAATTCCCAATTGGGTTCCAATCATCTTGCAAAAAGCCCATCCATTTTTGGTAGTTTCATCAGCATGACATTATCTTGCGGGATCCACCTCAGGGTCGCAGATATGCCTTCAGGACATTGGATAATAATCTAAGTAACTATATAGTGAAAAATTGGAGTCATAGTTGTTTTTTCCTAGTTGTTACCCCTAAAAACAAATAAACAAAGTGGCGACCATACATTCACGTGCATTTCTTCCCTTATCACATGCATTTCATATTTGCCATGATATTTTGGGGAGGGTTCACAGAGCTGGGAAGTTCATCTCTTAAGAATTATCCAGGAAAGCCAGATCAGCGTATATCTATTATCTTCTAAGAATTATCACTTGCAAATCTCTTTGGGGTATATATTATATTAGCGACTGCAAGCAATCCACCAAACTCAAGTCTACCAGAGGAAGAATGCACGACATTTAATAAGAGTCAATATATCTCTATATATTCTGAAGGGAAGGTTGTTTGGTCCTGAATGGAGATTAGACAGCCAATCATAGGACCCTGTTTGTAAGTTCCTCCTCATTGGGCTGGGACCCTATGTGTTGAAGAATTTATTGTCCGGCGGTGAGCCGTCATCATCTTGACTGATTTATTATTTTGGAATTCACGAATCCATGTATATATTATCTATTAATTTGTGTAAGTAAGCATTGCATAATGAAAATGGAACGACATTAGACCTGATTCTCTAAAAAAAAAAAAAAAGAAATTAGTGTATCGGAGATATGTAAGGCAACCGCTCATTGGTACGGTCTTTATATCTATATATATATAAATCATTCTCTATAATGCTTCTGCCTTGCCAACAATTAAAAAAAATATATAAAAATAAAATAAAAAAAAGAGAGAAAAAGCCCGCAAGTCGAAAACCCGGGAAAAGGCGGCTTAGCGCAAAAAATCGGGGGCCCGCTAAGTTGAAAACTCTCTTGAAAAGGGCGGCTTAAGGTCTATATATATATTTTAGCTCACTAAGTTGAAAAACCCGAGAGGGCGGCTTAGGCAAAAATCAGAGCTTGAATAAATGAAATTGGAAAATGGCTTGGAAAGCCCTTAAAAGAACCAAATGGCTGCCCAATTAAAAAGCCTAGATGTTAGAAGTTCAAAACAGTTCAAAGGTCAGCAGTATATATATTATCTCTATATATATATATATCCAAGAAAAATAAATTAATGAAGTCGAAGTCCCAAAAGGACATAACATCCAAAATCTAAAGGCCAAAAAATTCCAAATAACACCCAAAAATCCAAAAGCCAAAGTCCCCAACAAAAAGTTCCCAAAAGAGCTGATAAAACATAAGGCCCAAAAACACTCAGTTAGTCCCAAAAGCCTATTCAGAGCTAGGTACCCGTCGCCTCCGTGGGGCAATGTGCCTCCAGTTTCCATTCCCCAGTGTGAACTCCCTCCAAACCTGCGCCTGTTCGAAGAGCCAACATGAATCTTCTCATCAGTGCCTAATCCCATCGCCAGCGTCAGCCTGAGTCGCAACCCTCGAGTGCACTAGCAATGCTTCCTCCTTGGCTTTTCAACTGGGCCAGACAACGGCAATGAACCAGCCCCGATACTCAGGAAGGAAGTCTGAACACCAGCAGATTAGCGTAAAGGGCCTAACCATCTGATGGTCCTTAACCCAAGCTCTAAGACAGCACGGGTAACTCCCGAGAGTGATGGTGAATCAGAATTAACGAGTCATCCATGATCGGTACAGTCTGATCTATTCCCATCTGCCTCATAACCGCGTGAAGCACAGTTACCAAGTACAATGGGTAAGGGCACCTAGAAGGTAAACCTGGGAGTGTGGCGAGAGCTAACCTAGAGTTAAAGCGGCTAATGCCATACCCAAGGTACGAAAACCATAGCACTTATTTGACCCAATTCAATTAGCCATGAGGTCCAATGCATTCAGCGGACGGATGTGTGATCAAGATCCTCCGGCATGCGATACTGGACAGGGTTATAACGGGCCAGTAAAGTAGGAACAACAACCAACTGGAGGTGATCCTTTAACCAAAACCTGAGTTAATGGATAACCTTTCTGTTACAAAGAGATAGACCAAAAGAAGAAAAAAATAAGGACAAGAGGGAAAGAATAAGGGAAATACCTTGTAGAATAGATAGGGAAACCGTCCAATCCTCGAAAGCCTAAAGCAGCTCTGTCGAGGCTCCTGATAGTTTCTGCCAGCACAATTGCCACCTATGCAACCCATATCCTTCCGATCTGCCGAACAATGGGACAAAAGTCCCGCAAATCCCCAAAGCCGGATCCGTGCTTAAACAAAAAACCCCAGCCATAAGCAAAAAACCAATGGCCCGCATCTTCAGTCTCAATCCGGTCTGGGTTCATCCTGAAACAGGGACCCCCCCGAAGAACTCATCAATTCAGGGGCAGCAGAACTGCTTTCTGATCCACCAACGATCACTAGCTCTAGCTTTGAGATCGCTGAAACTGCAAACAGACTTTCAACACGCATCGAACATACCCATCTTGAACTTCATGCCCTGACCAAAGGGGCAGTGGGTCACACCCTATGATAGCACAGAATTCCTCGAAAAGAGGGACACGATGTCTCCTCCATCATGGCTCCCCAAACCGAAAAACATGGGCCTCAAGGTCCAAAAAATCTGATGCAGGCCCATAAAAAGTTGCAGTCGATTTACCACCCCCCTGAGGGTAACGATAGGAGAGGAGACCGTACCTCCAACCAGGTTGATCTTTCAACTTTGGAGAGACTCCTAAAACCAGCTAGTGTATGCTGTCAGAAAAAAAGGGATCCATTCTTGAAATTGAGAAGAGGAAGAATGAGAAAAAGAAAGGAATGAATTTGAAAAAACTAAACAAAAAAACTGGTTTTTTATAGGCAAATGCGCCGAATTGACGCAGCAGCCAGCCGCCGAATTACCACCGAACGAGGCCTGCAGCAGCCGCTAACGGGGGGGGCCACCCACACCAAAAAAAAAAAAGAGGTAGGGAGGAGATAAAGGAACAAGCCAAACAATTAAAGTACATGAACCCCATTTTCATTTCAAAAACATGCATACATATTTTCAGTACTAACTACATTGCAAGTATCAAATGACATTCAGTACAGAAAGAACAGGCAGAATTCGCACGAACTACAAAGAAAGTTTAGTACGAGCTAGATAAAAAAAAAGAGAGAAAATCAGCAAACCCATGGCTTCAGCGACGGGGCCTCTACTCCTTGGCTATGATCATCATAGGCCATCTGAGTCCAGGCCGTTAGTCAGTTCTTGTTGCATCCCGAGAAACCAATCCATCATCTGATTGACAATTCATCAGAAACCTGAAAACCCATACAAAAAGAAAAAAGTAAGTAACATCAAAGCTCTTACGAATCCTTTTTGTGAGAGATATGTAAGATTTTACCTCATAATGGTCCGTCAGAAGGAAGACGCTCGCGCGATTCTATTATTCTCTAGGGAAACCTCTCGAAAAGAAGGAGGACTATCAGGAACATAGGTAAGGAATACTGTAGGGAAGACGTAGATTGGGCGCAGGTCTGGATGAAGCGGCCTGGTAGTCTCCAAAATAGCCCGGGAAGCCCTAGAAGGACCGGTCGACGGCCAAGGGCCAGCCGATCGGCTAGGCGCCCCATTGCGAAGGCGTCCCCTCAACCGGAGTAGAAAAAGTCGGATCGGTCAGTGGGCCTTCCTCTTTGGAGTCCTAGTCGAGGACCCGAAGCCGAGAAAAGAACGGGCTGCCAAGTCGGCTTAGAAGGTGTCAATCTCTGAAAACTATCAAGCCGGATCCGAATGGGTTACATCAGGAAAGCTCTACAAAATCATTCATAAATCTCCCTCCAGGGTGAACTCCACATGCGGAATGCCCTCAGTATGAACGTCCGGTCAGCATTTCATCTGCTTTGCCCACTCGCCCATGGCTTCAGGAGGGGAATAGGAACTAGAGCGCAGCCTCTTATTTACGTTTACTCTCTTCACCTAAGTAATATCGCCTCAAGATGGGAGGTGCGACAAGACCACCCTCCGCTGGGAACAAGGCATCCGACTGCTGGAAATTGGGGGTCAATTTGAATCCAGCTCTGCAGGCGGGTCATCATGCCCTTGTTCTCCACCTGTAATAAAACGCAAAATATTGTTAATAAATCCTTTTTATTCAACAATTCCAGAGAATATTAAACAACATACCTGCTCCAGACTACAGGTATCAAAAAAGGCTCTCAGATCCTTTAACGACTTCTTGGCGAACAAGTATGAAGGTTTGACCGATACATCTCCAACCAAAATACCAGCCCAAATCCAAGATCAACATGAACCCTGCTCTGGGCGAGTTGAAAGGAAAGATACTCATATGCCCAAGTCTATGAAAGGAAGAAACAAAAATCAAGGGAAAAAGGAATAAAAATAAAAAAAGAAAAAAAATAATAATAAAAAAAAAAAGAAGAGAAGGAAGAACAGCCCTTTACGCTCCCAGAAGTAGTAATCCCGCTTGAGTTTAACAGTGGCTTCGACTCAGATCACACATGGTCACATACATACGACTCAGGATAGCACCGCGCCCAGTCACTCCTTGAGGTTGGCCAGGTTTTCTAAACTCTTCAAGATAGAAGGACTTAAAACTTCTCCTTTCCTGTATTGCAGACCAGAAAGTCGATGGCAATAAATAGCAGCAAACAAAGTGAACCTAGCTGTCTGAGTAGCCGGTCAGCTCTCTCGGCCTGTAGTCTAGCAATAAGTGTTAGGAGCCTGGAGTATAGCCAGCGTCTGGAAATGCTCAAAGCCGGGGTAGCAGAGTTTGGCCCGACAACCCGAGGTAGCGCCAATCCCGATCAGCTCCACCATTCCGGTCCGGGGAAATACTCGTCCTCCAGTCGTCGAATATTCGATCGCCGAGTGCCAAGACGATCCCGGAGATCACTGAAAATTCTACCGGAGTCATGTTCAACTCGCCCCAAGAAAAATGAAAGTGGTTAGTGGGTCCCCACCATCTCTCGGCCAAAGTGCACAGTAACTCCTGCGGACTGATCCGCCCATATCCTGGTGCCTCAGGTGGCGTCTAAATTGGGACGACTGATAATCGCCCCAATGGGTGGCTAGGATCAAGTACCTCGAGCGGGATTCGGACATAGAAGTCCTCACCACATCCACTTTAGACAAAAGGTCCTTGAAAAGGGAAAGCCAATCTAAGAGTTGTTCTTGGTTCTTTACTAAGGCACAATATCTTAGTTTCACACAAAAAAAAAAAAAAAAAAAACCAAACCGCGCCACGGAGGCCCACAAACATCCCACCAATTCGCCACTAAGGCCCGAAAATTCACAATCCCGGCCGCGGGAGCCCAAAAAAATTCACGATCCAGCCTTGAGTCCGAAATTTCACTACTTGGCCATGAGGCCCAAGCGACCATAAATTCAGCCACAGGAGGCCCAAAAAAAGAAAAAAAAAAAAAAAAAAATAAATTCCTAGGTGCGGTCTAAGGGCCCGAAAAGGAGCGTAATGATAATAATACATTTGCAAACAAATAGAGCGAAGAGTGGCTTACCTGGGCAAGATGCCGGTTACGGAGGCGTTGAGGTATCGGCGATACCAAGGTAAAGAATTGACTTCCTACGAACAGAAATTCTCTATAATCCCAGAGAATCCTCATCACTGAAAATCCGAAGAAGCCATAGAGAGAGTTTTGAAGCCTTGAAAGTTGAGAGAACTGAAGGAAAAGTTCCTTGATCTAAAGAGTTGAGAATGAATGAAAATGAAGATTTCAAGCATGTTATAAGCAAATGGCTGAGGCGCGGTCTTTAAGACGCGTCCGATTCGCCTCCAAAATTGTGGTTTCAGACAAACCACCGACTCCCATAAAAATCATTTTATTGCGTCGCCGGCGGGGGGGCAAACTGTGAATACTCAAATTTTGAGGCTCGAAAAGCATGTTTGTTCGGACCTGCCAGAAACTGTCGGACCGGACCCGAAGGCCATTTGGAAGTTCACCAACAGTAGGCCCAATATGTTATTAAAACGTCCGGAATGTCGCAGGGATCGCGAAAACAGGTTCCCAGAATATTTTTCTGAGTCCGGAACTCCCGAAAATGCCTCCGGAGTGAAAGACCCGAGGTCGCCGCCGCCACTGGCAGCTCCTGCCGCCGGCCAAAGGGCAGTAACCTGCCGCCCTTAGGCTCGTTTTGGCCTATAAATTGGCCTCTCCCCCTTCATTTTGACTTGCTCAGTCTGTGTTTGCACCGGACACTTCCTTCTCCCTCTACGCTTTTGCGCATTCTTTTATCGCTTTTAGCATTTTTAATTCAATTTTATGTTTAGTGTGTATGTTATTTGGCCCATTAAAAATTAAACAAATTCAAACTAATTAATATTTCCTACGCGAGGAGCTAAATCTGGAATTAAGAAAGCGCGTCGTCGATTAAATCAGTATGTAAACAAAACTCTGCTATTTAGTATTTTTTTTCTCCAAATAAAAACAGTTTTATTTATATCTCAAGTAAGAAGCCAGAACAAATCAAGATATAATGAGACTTCTAATAGTGTCGTCGGCAGAGAATCAAAAGAAGAAAAAAAGCTTAACGAGGTATGAGTAATTCTGCTCTGAATTGCAATAGAAGTGAGCTACTTGATTGCCCTCCCTGTATAGAGTGTGATGTTAAGAAGTATTGAGGATAGAAAGGAAGACCGAATAGATTAATCTTCTGGTCAGACCAAACTAGTTGGTGTTCTGTAATTGAATTAGAATGCAAGAAATTCTACTTCTATTTGGAAAGGGTATCGGGAATTCTTTGAGTACACCACTTGATACTTTCATGTTAGAGCATGAAGCGCTCAGCCTGAAAAGGAGAAAACTTGCCTGAGAAGAGAAAGGAAGTGGCCAGCCACAAAAATTCCCATGTGAAATTCCGAATGGACAGCGCCCTCTAGAAGAAAGAAAAAACGGAAAAGGAACATTCACGTTAATTTATAAAACAGTTGCAGTCGGCTTTCTCCAGTAAACCAAAGAGAGTTTACGCTGATTCTCTAAACCAAAAACTAGCAGCGAAAGCAGATCGGTTTAGAGCATTGCAGGTTTTCTAGTAACTTGCGATGCGAAACAGAACAACTCCCCAGTCAAAAAAAAACTTACTAATCTGTTGCTTGAAGTAACATGAATTCCTGCATCACCTCACCCCAGCTGGAAATTTACCAGTATAATTTCCATAATATGCCACATATACTAGAGGAACTAGACACGAAGGATTGCTTACAGAACTTTTGTGGACCGAGAAACTAAATACCATTTATCAGCTCTTGACGCAATGTACTACAAGTAGAATTGACCGCCACCAGAAAAAGCCAAATATTGTCTATAGAAATTCGCATACCATAGAACCTATAGGACAATGAAGAAACAGATGATCAATGTGATTGATGAGCAGAACATAGAGGACCACAATAAGGCCCATTAATCCCTAAACACCATTCGAAACTGTGAGGAAAGAGGAAGAGCGAATTGAGGAGCAACTCCAAGTAAAGGCCGAGAGTTTTTTTAGGAATAGAAGAGTCCCACCATCAAGCTAAATAAACAATGTGTGCTTTTATTGTACTCGAACATGCTCATAAATAACCCGCAAAGAAGTGACACAACCTCTGCAGAATTCTTTAATTCCGAAGCCACTTCATGAACACGACAAATGCGTTTCCAAAGAGCAAAGAATCAGTCGCTGAAAAGACATAAAACCTTTTACGGGTGATACCTCTGAAACATGTAGTGGAACCATATCGAATGCGCTGCAATATAAGAAGAACCAAAGGCTGACTGTAGTATGCTTGTTGAATGGAAAAGAAAGGGATCCCAGACCCTCGCAGACCCAAACCGCCCTCAGCAGTAGGGAAACAAATTTTCTGGAATTTAACCCAATGATGCTTATTAGTTGCATCTGTTTTACCCCATAAAAAATCTGCCATTTGAGTCTCTAAAATACCAAAAACGCGAGCTGGAAGCTTCATAGCACCCATAATATGTATGGGAATTGAACTCAAAACATGCTTAATTAAGACCAATCTACCACCCATCGACAAAAAAGTCTTAGACCATCCCATAAGCTTAGCAGCGATCTTTTTAATCAACTCATTACAATAGGAAGTACGATTAATACCTTGGTAAATCGGGGCACCTAGATATGTGAAAGGGAGGCATTTCTTTTTAATTGAAAGAGATGCTTCAATAGTTGAGACGGTCACGGGACCCAGTTTTTTTGAACAATAGAAAGAGCATTTTTCAAAGTTAATCATCTGGCCCGAAACATCTTGATAGTAAAGAAGAAACTTTTTGAAATTTGTGGTACTACGCTTATCCCCCCTAATGAAGATCAAAAGATCATCTGCAAAGCTTAAATGAGTAACAGGGGAACAATTGCGAGCAAGCTTATAAGGTTGAATTTTTCCAGAAGAGACAAGATGTATCAAACCACGAGAGAAACATTCAGAAACCAGAATAAATAAGTAAGGAGAAAGAGGATCCCCTTGCTTGACCCCTCTAGATGGTGTGAAGAAACCATAATTGATACCATTAACACAAACTGACAGTCTGGTGGCCGAAAGGTTAGCTAAGATCAAACTATAATGAAAATATTTAATCTTATATTACATTAATTATTATTTCGTACAAATAATACGCTTATACATCTATCCTAACTCATATTTCGTAATCAACATATCATTATTAATAGATTTGAAATTAAGAAAGTTTCAGATTTTATAGGTACAGTGAGATTCGCTGGTAAACAAAAAGTAAAATACGTTTGCAACGTCATTAATTTTCACATTTCAGCTTCATAGATTTGAATTTATATATACATGTATTCACCTAAAACAATATCACTGCCTTAGTCATCAAGAAGAACTATCATTTTTTTTTTTTTAACAAAAGCCCAAATCCCATCGCAACATCACAATAAAGAAACCCATTGGAGTTTTGCTAGTTATGGCAATGCTAAATTCATTTGGAAGCGGTGTGCGAATTTCACAAGAATGGCTACAAGTCGATATGCTTTTAGTTCGTGGAAGAAGAAAAAGAATTATTGAAGGCTCTGAACAAGATCAAATGAGAAAAGAGAAGAAAAAGATTAAAAATAGAGCATCTGCTGCTAGATCTCGACAAAAGAAAATCGTAATGTTTAATTAATTTTTTATACATCCAAAATACATATTAAATAAATTTAGTAATTCATTGGGAAATAATTAAGTTTTTAAACGAAATATCACTCTTCATTTTTTTTTTTTCAGGAGAAGACAAAATTTATGGAAGAGCAAGTTGACGAATTGAGAAAAGAGAATACTCAAATGGAGAGATTAATTAAATTAATGGTAATTACCACTTTCTTTTTGATAAAAAAAGAAAAATTAAATTCTATAATTTCTTTTTTTTTTTTTTTGTAGTTTTATATACAGATTAATAGATTAAAATTACCTAAAATGATGAGTATATATAGTACATAAAATTGTTTAGAGGATTAATTATAGCATAAATAATCTTGAATATATTGGCAGATGGAGGAAGAGGAGGAGAAGGCTGAGGAGACTGCCAATAGGCCTTCAAGTCTGAAAAGGACCTTCAGTACACCGTGGTGATCATGTTTTTCCATCAAATGGCTAATAAATATAATTTATATTGTGAAACTTTTTCCTTTTATGGTGAACTAAAGTTCATATGTAAAATTTATATTGAAACCGTTTTCTTTAAAGATTGGCTACAAAGTACTATTGTCTTCGGTAGAAATTTTTTTCTTAATAATATTAATATTCATTATCTTAGTTAACAAAATTAAAAAATTAAAAAAGAAAAATAATATGTACATTATTCGACTTAACAAAATAGGAGAATTAAATAAAGATACGAAAAAAAAAAAAAAAAAGATTACCAATTTATGTCAAAGCTCCCGATACTCCCTTAAGCCCCAATCCTAATCTAAATTCTACACTTATTCCAAAACACAAATAATCATCACAATATCTATGGAGTTTATGAATCTTGTGATGTATTTATCTCAAAATAATAATTGACATTATTAATTTGGGATATCCAAACTAATAGTTTACTTTACTAATTTTATTAGAAATAAACAAATTAAAAAGGTTATTTTGTTTATAATATCATACAAATAACTTATTGATTTCTAAGTCACTCTATACTAAAGAGGGGTTAGTTACCGGAATTCATGTTTCCTTCGGAATTTTTTTTTAGAGTAGTTACTAAGGATATGAATGCACTCGCCATTTAATAATTGGATAGAAGATTGATTCTCTTTCGGTCTCGATGGATTACGGTCAAAGAACTGTAAAAAATGATTATTTTACAACTCGATCTTGTGACTAAGTGTATAATCTAATGTACCTAATCACTAGATCAAGCTTTCATTGTCATCTGAAATACTAGAGAAGTGGATTTCTAGGAAAATAATTTTAGGAATATTGAATAATCATATACTTGAACGACCATCAAGAAAAAAAATTAATAATATGACAAAATTATTTCATTAAAAATAATTTTCTGAAGATTCATACTCAAATCAAATTGAACTGTAATTCATTATGAGATAAAAGGAATATTATTTAATTGTTTCATATAAACATATATAGCTATGAGCAAATTAATTTATCAATATGTTTTTTTAATAATTAATGGGTCTAATCCCTCTAGCAAATTAATCCCTCAGTATTTCATTCGAGCAAGAAAGGACCATAGGAAGAAACCAAAAAATAACTCAATAGCCAAAGGAGGTTGCTAAGCTTCATCAACAACTACAATAAGGAAAGAAATACCAGTAAGAGGAGAAAGAGAACGAAGGTTTTGTGTCTAAGTAGCAAAATACGCCATTAATAATTAGTAGATAAAGCCTTAGTATTACCCCTAATAGGTATAAGAGGCAAAGCATGATCAGCTCATATTGATGCAACAATGGTATCAAGAGGAAAAAAAGATCTAAAAGTAACCACCATATTTGGAACAGAGGAACGAATAACCAATGTAATAATTGGAGTAGGAGGAGGAGCAGATCAAACAACATTCTAAGAAGTCTCCTTTTGAGGGGTTCAACATCGACCTCAATCTACTCTTGAGCTTCATGAGCTTTCCTTTTGCCATTGTCCTCTAGCTCATTTGACCTTCCAAAATAGAGCTCCTAATCATGATGGTAGTGGAGACTTCTATTCAAATAGACCTAAAAGAAATACTTCTTACAGAAATATATACATTTCACATCAGTTTAAGCAAATGTTAGAAGCACAGAAAGTTAGTAAAGCAAAAGTAGTATAAATTACTCGCAGAACTCAAATAAGTGTTCTGCCATGCTTCTATCCTGCTTATGAAGACAATCAATATCATAGTTAGTGTTGTGGTCTTTAAGATGCAAATTTAGTATGGCTTCAACAATTTAAGAAGGATTCTTCGTTAAAGGTTTGAAAGAATAGGACATATGGGTTGTATGCCATACATTGTCACCATCACAATGGATGGAAAAGAATCATCACTTCCATACACATTTCAGATTGATGAGAATCTTCTTTAATCATTTTTTTATTTATCTACATTGAGAAAGACAAAAAGGCGCCAATGGCTTTATTCTAGGAATGAAATAGACTAAGGAAGGTTTCAATTATTAGCTTTTTATCTAGAAATCTATTAAATATCACCGATTAATTTAGAAAAGTCACTACTAAAATGGGCTGCCATAATAAGCCAAGACTTGGGAAGCCTTTTTAGCCCAAAGATAGTTGATCTAAGCCCACAAAGTGTGTAAATACCTAGGGCATTCTAGAATACTCCCACTCAAAGATATTTTGTGAAATGTCTACCTAACTCTAGAATGTTAGTTGATCTAGCCCACAAGTTGTGTAAATACCCTAGGGCATTCTAGATACTCCCACTCAAGATCACTCAAAGATATTTTGTGAAATGTCTACCTAACTCTAGAATGTTCCTTATAATCTAGACCGTCCATTTTTGTAAGCAAATCTTAGCCGTACATTGAGGATGTGGAAATGTCTATAAATACCACCCCTCCTCTCATTTGTAAGCACCAAGCAAAAACCAAGTAAGTAATCTTTTCCTTAAACTTTATGAATATTTGCTTCTTATTAATACAATTATATTTGGTGTTTTATGTTAGTATTATTTTGGTTGCCTTTCCCGTTATTATTTTTGGTGTTATAAATTATTAATCAATCTTGGAGTTTATCACTATCACTGCGCTGATATTCCAACAAGTGGTATCAGAGCATGGTTGTGGTTGGCTAAGTTGTTGTAGCCGTGGTATTTTGTGGTGTTCATTTACAAGTTTAGGGTATTGTTAATCTACTGGAATTAACAGTCGGGGACTGTTGTTGAAGCAACAAGATTCACAAGCCAGGATTGTGATCGTGATTGGTCAAGGACCGTCGTGCATTGGTTAGTGTTAGGAACACCAGTACCTTATGGCGGATTTTTCTAGAGTTGCTAATAGCAACGAGAAGCTAAATAACAACAATTACGGGAACTGGAGTACCCGTATGAGATATTATCTAATAGGTCAAGACTTAATAGGTCAAGACTTATGGGATATCGTCGAAGGAGATAATACTACACAACCAGTTGGGGTTGCGAAAGCTCTGAAAGAGTGGGAGACAAAATGCGGGAAGGCGATGTATGTGTTGACGGTTGCAGTAGAAGATGAGCAGATGCAACGGATCAAGTCGCCTAAAACACCAAAGGAAGCGTGGGCCATCCTCAAGTCTGCTTTCGTCAAGAAGAATGAAGCAAAACTGCAATGGCTCGAAAACGAGTTGTTCTCAATCTCGCAACAGAACCTCACTGTAAGTCAATACTTTTCTAAAGTAAAATCTTTAGTAAAATCTGTATGTGAAGAGATTTCGGAATTAGATCAAACAATGAGATCAACGAGACAAGGGATGAGGAGATCATCAGTCATGTCAAGACCGAATTTAAGGGCCTTTTGATGCTAATCGTGGTTGGGCTACAAACCAACCTTAGACGAGTTAGGAGGATATCTTGCTCCAATGAAGAGGGAACTTGGAAGAAAAAATGTCTAAAGTAGCTTTGAAGCGAGCATGAGAGAAAGCTCTCTTTGCTAAAAAGAGAGTGATTTCACAACGTTGCGGAGAGTAGCATGGTGGAAAAGAAAGGAGTAATCAACAAAGGATGGAGAAAGCAAAAATGGAGACCCATCACAGCCCAAAGCAAGGGGGAGCAAGGCCAGGACAAAGGAAAGACGACTGGTGAGAAAGTGATCATTGCTATAAGTGCAACAAAAGAGGACATTTTGCCCGAGAATGTCAAAGCAGACGAGTAGAAGGAAACACAACATCAACTCAGAACGAGCAACAAAATGAAAAGGAATGGGATATTCACAGTTCCTTTGTTCAGGAGGAAGAATATTCGCCACAAAAGCCAGTAGAGATGATGATGAAAGGACCCGAGTAGGAGTCATCATTAATATCTGTAAGTGACAGAATCAACTATGATGATGATTGGATAGTTGATTCTGGAAGTTCTGATCACATGACATGAAACAAGGAGAAATTATCGGATGTATCCGATTATGATAGAGGTCGTGTTATAGTCACAACAAATAATACGAGATTGCCAATAGCTCACATTGGAAAGACCATTGTTTCCCTCCCTTCAGTAAGGAGAGAATGGAGTTTTACCAAATGGTTACCATGCTGCCAAGGATGAAGAAAAAACTTGCTCTCTGTATCACAAATAGCAAGTGCAGCGTAATATTAATTATGTGGTGTTTGGTCCTGATAATGTGAAGGTTTATCGTAACCTTAAATTAATCAAAGATCCAGTCATGGAAGGACGGCAAGTAGAATCAATCTACGTTATGTCAGCACAAGAAGCCTATGTTGACAGAACAAGGAAGAGTGAGACAGCTGACTTGTGGCACACTCGTCTGGGACATGTTAGTTATCATAAGTTGAAGGTGATGATGAAGAAGTCCATGCTTGAAGGTCTTCCTCAGATGGAATGCCGAGAAGACACTATATGTGTTGGATGCCAGTATGGAAAAGCTCACCAACTTTCCTTTGAAGAGTCAAAACATAGAGCCAAGGTGCCATTGGAATTAATACATTCAGATGTTCTTGGACGGATCAAGCAATCTACAAACAGTAATATGAGGTACATGATTACTTTCATTGACGACTACTCGAGATATGTTTGGGTAGATTTCATGGTAGAGAAGTTCATGGTAGAGAAGTCAGAAGTTAGAAGTCAGAAGTTTTTGAAAAATTCAAAGCTTTCAAGAACAAAGTTGAAAAAGAAGTCGGAAATAAAATTAGATGCCTTCGCACTGACAATGGTGGAGATTACACATCTGATGAATTCACTAAATATTGCCAAGAGTAAGGCATTCGAAGGCAATTCACATGTCCAAGAACACCGCAGCAAAATGGAGTTGCTGAGAGAAAGAATCGACACCTAATGGAGATTTGCAGGAGTTTTCTCCATACGAAGAATGTGTCAGCTAGATTTTGGGCAGAGTGCATGAAGATGGTTGTATACGTCACCAACAGACTACCTCAAGTAAGACTGGAGTTTACATCCCTATTCCAGAAACTGTGGAACATTAAACGAACTGTAAGTCATTTTCGCATTTTTGGATGTGTGTGTTATTATGTCTCATTCCGCATGAACTTCGAAGCAAGAATTTGACAAACAAGGCACTTTGCTTGCATATTCGTGGTTATGATGAGCGTTATGATGAGCAAAGAAAAGGCTGGAGATGTTGTGATCTTATAACTAACAAGTGCCATATTTCATGTAATGTGGTCTTTGATGAGACATCATCTTGGTGGTCATCTCAAGCAACCCTGCTACCAGACTCAAAGGAAATTCAAGAAAAAGTTGAAAAGAAGATAGGAGAGGGAGAGTTCATCCCAGAGAAAGGTCAAGCAGAGCCATCCAAAGTTTAAGAGAAATTGAAGAGCCCATGGAAGATAGGTGCATACGAACAACAGCAGCCAAGGCAAGAAGAAGAAGATCCAGATTATTCTCTACTTCGGCGATCGGGTTGAGAAAGAAGGCCTAATCCAAAATATGCAAATGCTGCTATATCAAAGATAAAGGAGCCAACAACTTATAAAGAAGCATCAAAGAAGATGGAGTGGACTACTGCGATGGAAGAAGAAATTGCTGCTCTGGAGCAAAATCAAACATGGGAATTAATGCCAAAAAAACCAAGAGATGTGAAACCCATCTCTTGCAAATGGGTCTATAAAATCAAAACTCGCCCGGATGGATCAATTGAGCTATACAAAGCAAGATTGGTTGCTTGTGGATTTTCTCAACAGTATGGCTTGGACTATGATGAGACATTTAGTCCAGTTGCCAATGTGCGTGTATTACTAGCTTTAGCAGCTAGTAAGTCATGGCCTTGGTGGCAGATGGATGTGAAGAACGCATTCTTACATGGTGAAGTTGATCGTGAAATCTACATGGAGCAACCACCAGGGTTCAGAAGTAGTGAAAATCCTAACTATGTGCGCAAGCTAAGGAAAGCTCTCTATGGTCTAAAACAAGCACCAAGGGCTTGGTATTGCAAGATTGCAGAATTTCTTGTCAAGAATGGATATGTTATGACACTAGCAGACTCCAGTTTGTTTGTGAAAGATCAGGATGGAAGACTAGCTATAGTGCTAGTATACGTTGATAATTTAATAGTCACTAGCGACAACATCAAAGAGATTCAACTCATCCGAGAGAATTTGGCTACTTCGTTTGAAGATTGAAAAGAGAATAAGAAAGCTCAGGCATTTCCTTGGATTGGGAGATAGAGAAAGCAGGAAGGTTTGTACCTCGAACAACAGAAAGTATGCAAGAGATCTGCTGAAAGAGTTTCTGCTGAAGAGGTTTGGAATGATGGAATGTAAGCCGATATCTACTCCAATGGATGCTAATGTCAAGCTGTGTGCTCATGAAGGGAATGATCTCGAAGACGCTACTATATATAGACAACTAGTGGGAAGCCTAATCTATCTCACTATGACACGACGGACATTTCCTTTGCAGTTGGAGTAGTCAGTCGATTTATGCAGAAGCCTAAGAAACCTCACTTGGAAGCAGTTCGAAGAATATTGAGATATGTCAAAAGTACAATCAATTATGGGATCTTTTATAAGAGAGGTGAAATTATCAAGTTGGAAGGATATTGAGATGCTGATTATGCAGGAGATCACAACACTCAACGCTCGACAACAGGCTATGCATTTAGTCTTGGTTCCAGCGAGCAATCTCTGGGCTGCAGCAAGAAAGACAACCCTTGGTGCAGCAAGAGACAACCTACAGTGTCACTTTCCACTCTAGAAGCTAAGTATCGGGCAGCAGCAACAGCAGCTCAGGAAAGTGTTTGGGTGTCACAACTTATGAACGATCTGCATCAACCCATCAACTATCCGATTCCATTGAATTGTGATAGCATTCAGCTATACAAATGGCTGAGAATCCGGTATTTCATGCGAGAACAAAACACGTGGAGGTTCACTATCACTTTATTAGAGAGAAGGTTCTACAAGGAGAGATAAAAATGAAATATATCAAGATGGAGGATCAGCCAGCTGATATCTTTACAAAAAGTTTAAATGCAAATAAATATGAAGATTTTCACCAACAGTTGGGAATAATGAAGAAAGAGAAATTAATCGTTGAGGGATAGTATTAAATATCACCGATTAATTTAGAAAAGTTACCACCAAAATGGGCTGCCATAATAAGCCAAGACTTGGGAAGCCTTTAGCCCAAAGATAGTTGATCTAAGCCCACAAAGTGTGTAAATACCTAGGGCATTCCATAATACTCCCACTCAAAGATATTTTGTGAAATGTATACCTAACTCTAGAATGTTCCTTGTAATCTAGACCGTCCGTTTTTGTAAGCAAATCTTAGTCGTACATTGAGGAGGTGGAAATGCTTATAAATACCACCCCTCCTCTCATTTGTAAGCACCAAGCAAAAATCAAGTAAACACCAAAGCAAAAATCAAAGTTAAGTAATCCTTTCCTTAAGCTTTTTTGAATATTTAGCTTCTTATTAATTACAATTATATTTGGTGTTTGCGTTTAGTATTAATACAATTATATTTGGTGTTTTGCGTTAGTATTATTTTGGTTGCCTTTCACGTTATGATTTTTGGTGTTATAAATTATTAATCAATCTTGGAGTTTATCACTGTGCTGATATCCAACAAAGTCTACATAAGGTCTTCAACATAACCAACACTCTCCATGAATCGCAATGTAGCTAGGGGTACTAATTTTGTTTATCTTTAGCACAACAACATAAAAGACATCTAAGGGAAACCTAAGTCCAACTTTTAGGGCTTCTCCATATACTAAAGATTCTCCTGGAAAACTACGAACTATGGTAATATGTTCATTATCTACTGCTCAACAACAAATGAAGCGCACAAGAATTTTATATTTCTCAATAATTTTGACAAATATTAGTATAAGTCAAAATGGATCTAGTTCTAGAAACATCAATTTCAACTATATTCTTTGTGAAGCTCAAAGAATCAGATAGTAAAGTCTAAAAATATAGTAGAACTCACAAACAGAGATCACCTTGGTGAAAATTGCCTTATTTCTCCTAAAGCTTTCCCGATTCGCAAAGGATAAGGAGAAAAGTGATTCGCTACAACTTTTAAAGTTCCGCTAATTGACAAAGAAGAAAACTCATAGTATAAGTTTAAAAGGTATAAAAAGTGAAGCCTAAATCTCATTATAACTATATATTTTAAAACTCAAAAGGGTGAAAACCAAAGAAAACCATCATTAGGGACCTCTGGAGATGTGTACCTTAACATTTTATTGAAAAAGGAACTACCTATATATTTAAAATAAAAGAAAAAAATGCAGTATTAGCATCAACCTAACTTATTAAATCAATCCGGGTCAACACTATAAAATAAAAATTTAGCTCAATATTCTCATGCCGTAATAAATAAATTTTTGTAGAGATAGCTCAGAGATAAGGCCAATAAATTTGGCTTAAAGATTGTTGCAGCTCATATTGAAGTACCACTTACTCATAACATCATTAAAGCCTGCAGAATAACACTTTAGCACCTATAATTCATCAATCAAATGAAGATTTGATACATATGGAGGACATCTGCTACCAAATGATAATTGCAATTGTCATATTAGCATAGCGCAAGCCCAAAAACAAGACAGAGATCGTGGCCCAACCCAAGCCTAAGCCATCAAGCAGTCACAGCTTAGTATCCACCTAAGCTGTATGGCAAGTCATATTCCACAGTCAATGCGGAATATTTCCAGAAAGTTAAATACTAGCTAGTCAAGTACTGACTAGCAGTAATTCTAAAAAGTAACCTATAAGGAGTCATCCAAACTTCTATATAAAGGACCCTAAAGTCCTAACTCAAAAGATACAATGGATCAACTCCAACTACCTTTAATAATACTCTACTATTCTATTGCTAACTTAAGCATCACAATGTCTACAGGTATCCCATACCTCATTGATGCTCTAGTATGTCATTTCACTTCCAATCGTGATCTTAATCCTATGTCCACAACTACACCTGTAAATTTGTAACTCATCAAATATTGATACATACTAGACTAAAATGATATTAATAAGAAAAAACTATCAATATTCAATTGAAAAAAAATCCCAATCCCATTGCAACATCGTAATCGCAATAGTTCATTATTCAATATACACAACAAATAATTGATTTAAAATTACTTCGATTAGTGAGATAATACTCATTAAAATTTCTTTTTAATTATTATTGTTGTGGTTCCCTCCAACATGTGGGACCCATACACTTTTGAACAAGAAAAAAGAAGGAAAATGTGTTATTTGAAGAAAGAAAGAAAAGAAAAGAAAAAGGAAAATCAACAATTATAAGCAATTGTTGACAAAATGGACAGCCGTGAATGCGTTGTACACGGCTCATTCACTAACCTCTCCTACAAATAGAAGTAGCAAAGCCTCACGCAAAACACACAGCAGAAAGAAGAAAAAAAAATGTAGAGAGAGTTATCTAGTTTTAAGAAGGGTTTCCTAAAATTAGAGAGAGAAAAATAGTGAGGAAATTATTATGGGGTGTTTTTGGGAAACACTTTGTGTGCCACTATTTTTGTATTACTCTCGTTGTGTACCTACTTTTTTTAATAGTTGAAGAATTATTCAGAGTTTGTTCTGTGGACGTAGCCCTAACAATTTAGGGTGAACCATGTAAATTTCTGTGTCACAAGTTTACTTTTCCGCTGCGTTAATTTTCTCTTAATTGGTTGAAAGGGCCCAACGAGTGGTATTAGAGTTAATGCCCAACAACTGGTATCAGAGCTGAAGGTTTCGGCAGGTCCAGACGATCAGATAGCGGTACCGGATCCGTGGATATATTTTGAAAATAAATATACCACCACATCAGAGCTTGAAGGTTTCGGCAGGGTCCAGCACGACAGATAGCGGGTACCGGATCCGTGGATATATTTTAAAAAATAAAATATACCACCACGAAGGCGAAAATTACAACGAGTCCATTGATTACAACGAGTCCATTGGTGTTGTCCGCTTGGAAAGACGTTGCAGAATCGACTTAGTGATGAATAGTAAAATAGTAACTCAAAGTTGATGGTGACCAGTACTATTTATGTTACTATTGCTGAGTTCCACTATTCACGCATAGTACTATTCACATGTACAGTTACTATTCGAGTATAGTATTACTATTCATGATCACTATTCACGTATACGACTATTCATGTATACGGTTTATATTAGTGATGATATTCTGCACAAGTCAAAATGGACAAGCAAAATAATCAGTCTAAATGGTGGGAATTACCATATATGGAGAAATGAGAGATCTCCTTATGGTAATCAAAATGCATTTGCTTATGTTTAGTTGAACTAAACCGGAAGAGAAGACTGATGAGGAATGGGCTTTCAAGCATGCGTCCAAATCTCAGTTGTAGATTTAATGATGAAGGTTTCTATAGCACCTTCAGAAATGGTCAGTGGAAGCTCACAAAAGGAAAGTTCATTTTGGTAAGCTAACAGACCAAAACATTACGTGATGCCATGTTGCGAAACTCTCCCAAAGAACACTTTGGAGGGTTATGCGGTAGAATGACAGTACAATTGAATTGTGGCATAAACGACTTCACGCCACATGAGGTAAGAAAACTCGTGGCAAGAAGAACGTACTACCTGGATTGGATGAAGTTCACCTAGACAAGTGTTTCACTGATTGGATGGTGGGAAAGCTAAACAGAGTAGCTTTTTCAAGATTACCCCCTCCTTCTAGAATGAAGGAATGTATTAAATGCTGTGATTATTCAGATTTGTTGTGGATCATGACGATGTCATATGGTGGAAATAGATAATTTTGTGATATTTATCGATGGACCATTCTAGGAAGACTTGCGTATACACATTGAGTCCTTCTAAACCTGGTTGAGAGACAGACGGGCAAGAAGCTGAATTATATTAGGACAGATAATGGTGGAGAATTACACTAGGCCATGGTGATGTTTTTCTGCAAAGAGTATGGCATTCAACATCATAACGACACCTCCCAAGAACGACACCTCCCAAGACGCTACAACTGAACAGTTTGGCTGAGAGGATGAACAGAACTTTGATGGAGAGAGTCAGATGTTTACTCTCACATGCAAAATTGTCTAAAAGAATTTGGGGTGAATCTTTACTCACAGCAGTTTATCGTTCACCCTGTTTCCCTTTACAGTATGATACTCCAGAGAGAGTATGGTCAGGAAAGGATGCTTGCTATGATCATTTGCGAGGGTTTGGTTGCAAAGCCTTCGTGCATATCTCGAAGAATGAACGGTATAAGCTTGATGTCAAGACTAGACAGTGTGTATTCAATGGCTATGACAAAGACCAATTTGGCTATAAAGACCAATGTGGCTATAGGTTTTATGACCCAATCCAGAAGACGATTATAAGAAATCGTGATGCTGTATTTGTTGAAGATCAGACTATTGAAGACATTGAAGCAGAGTGCCAATAGATTTGATGAAGACTTAACAGACATACAGAGAGTCCCTCCAATGGAATGCAGACAAATTGGAGATGAAGAAAATGTTCCATAAGAACAAGTGCCAGAGTCAGAAAATCCAGAAGTTCCCAATGAAAATGAACCAGATGAAGATTATGGTGTTCATGTTCAACCACCAGCAGCGGAAGGTTCTCAAACATTAAGAAGATTAGTAGAGTCTGACAACCATCTACTAGATATTCAGTCAATGAGTATGTACTAACGATTGACAGGGAAGAACCTGAAAGCTTTGAAGAGGCTATGGAAATGAACACAAGAGGAACTGGATTGAAGCCATGCAAGATGAAATGAAGTCCTTGCATGAGGATGAATCATTTGAATTGGTGAAGTTGCCCAAAGGCAAGATAGCTTGGAAGAACAAGTGGTTGTTTAAGATCAAGCAGGAAGAACACAGCTCCCAACCACAAACAGCTCCCAACCACGATTCAAAGCTAGACTGGTTGTGAAAGGATTCAATCAAAAAAAGGGTATTGATTTTGATCTTTTCACTAGTTGTGAAAATGAAATACATTCGGACAGTGCTCGGAATGGCCGCCAGTTTTGAACTGGAAATCAAGCAAATGGATGGAAAGAGTACCTTCGTACATGGAGATTTGGAAGAAGAAATATACATGGAGCAGTCAGAGGGTTTCATAGAAACAGAGGATTGTGTTTGCAAACTGAAGAAAAGTCTGTATGGCTTGAAGTAGGCACTGAGACAGTGGTACAAGAAGTTTAAGTCTGTTATGGGGGAGCATGGCTACAAAAAGACTACTTCAGATCATTGTGTTTCTATTCTCTGATGATGACTATATTGTTTTTGCTCTATGTGGTTAATATGTTGATTGTTGATATGTTGATTGTTGGTTAGAATTCTAGGTTGAAGAAATAGCTATGTAAGTCTTTTGCTTTGAAAGACTTGGGACCAGCAAAGCAGATTCTTGGCATAAAGATTATAAGGAATCAAAGAGCCAAGAAATTATAGTTGTCACAGGAGAAGTACATTGAGAAAGTACTTTAAAGGTTTAGAATGGAAAGCGCTAAAGCGATTAGTTGTCCTCTTACTAATCACTTTAAGTTGAGTTCTAAATAGTGCCCTTCTACGGATGGAGAGAAGGAAGAAATGGAAAAGATTCCATATGCTTCAGCAGTTCAAAGCTTGATGAATGCCATGGTTTGTACAGTACCACAACGTAACTGTCCCATTTTCTATTTGAATCGAGTTGATGCTTAGAGTCGAGTCGGGACTTGATCTAAAACCCGGTTTCGAGCCAATTAGAGTCTGATGGGCTAGGAATGAAATAAGGAGAAGAAGTAGGACTTACTTGAAGGAAACAAAAAGGATCAAAGTATAAGATAGGGACTTTACTTGCACAAAAGATAAAGTTTGAGTATTGAGTTGTACCATTTTGACACTTGAGGACCATTTGGTAATTTTCACATAAAAATCAAGGATATTCTAGAGACACCGTTGAAGTCCAATTTCATTTCATTTCTTCATCCTTATCTTCATCTTCTTCCTCTACTTTCCTCTTCCACTTCCTTTTTTCCATCACTTTTAATGGTGTGAAGATTTTAATGGGATTCAAGCATTAATTCAACTTCTGATTATATCAAGTAAAGTAAACCTTCTTGAATTTCGATCTTGAATCATTTGTGATATTTTTTAGATGATTCATAAGAAATTCTTATGTATTGCTAGGAGAGGTGATCTTCAAGGTAGAAGGAACTAAGAAGAAGATTCCAAGCTTGTTGGATGGAAGGTTTGTTGCTATCTCCTTTAGTTTAATTCATTTCCTTGCATGATAATTTGTTGTGATGGTTGAAAATGAGGAAAGATAATGTTGCTTAATATTAAGTAAGAAGACTGAAAAATTGGTGAAAAAGCATGAGATGAAATGAAATAATGAAGTAATATTGAGTTCATGCTTGAAACAAGTTTGCTGGGAAAAAGTTACCAAGTACTTCACCTTGATTGTTTACCCTATTTAAACGATGGAATTAGGAAGTGTCATAAAAGTGTTATTGTCCTCTATGTGTTAGCTTTACATGGGTTTGGAATCACCCCAAATCGGAGTTGTATATTGAGAGATTATGACCAAAAGAAGTACAGACTGCGGCAGAGTACCATAGATCGGACAAAATTCTGGAAAAAAACCACGTCGTGCGCTCGCCGAATTTCATTTGCGCCGCTCGCGAATTGTGCTCGGAAACTCTCGTGGACTCTCATTTGCAACTCTCTGCCGCTCGCGACTTGCATGACGCCTCGCGAATTGTGTTCTGATTGCCTCTTTTGGACTTCATTTTTCATGCAATTGTATTTCCTTGCTCAACTGTATGCCTCCAATCATTTTTAAAACAAAAAGACAACATTAGAAACATGCATCAAAAAACAACATGCCAAGCAATGCAAATGATTCAAATTTGTGAAATGAGGTAAACACCAACTTGTAATTGTATTCTAGCAATTGTTGAAAATGAGTGTGAAATGTTGTTGTGAGTTATGAAATTCTATGCAATTGTATTCCTTTCTTCAAACTTGTATGTTTCCTTCATCATTTTAAAGCAAAAAAGACAACATGAAACACATGTATAAACACAAAATGCAAGTATGCAAATGGTGTGAAACTAACATGGACACAAGTTGCCCGCTTGGCGAGGCTATCGCATACAGGTAAGTAGCTAAAAATTTTTATTTAAATGATTGAAGCAGTAAATTTTATGACACAAGCAAGTGAAATAAACATGACACAAGCATGCAAATTATGACACAGTACTATGCATTTGTTATCTATTTGACTACCAACATTATGCTCCATTGAGGTTAGGTAGAAACCATGTAGATAAGGTTGATGTCGCTGACATAGCATTAGCATATCTGCGCCCATACAGTTTGGTACTGCCGGCTACAGTCGGTTGAGTGGATATGATTTATATAGGCCATAGCAGCCAAGCATACAGTTTTCATCCAGTTTCAGTTTCATACAGTTTTTCTTATCACTTCGGTTTCACTATAACCTTATGGAGCCATACAGATATCTTGACATAACATTGCATGAATCATATAGTATACTAAACAGCAAGAAAGATCATCAAGGTAAAATGAAAGTATCATGATATGTGTGCTTACATTCCATATGTGAGTACATGTTGATTTCTACATATGTATGTGCTTATATGTTTCTTTATTCATTGTGATATTCACTGAGTTTAATCAAAGTTGCAGAATTCCTACAGCATAAAGAACATCAGGTAAGATCATGAAAGTATATTTATTGATGATGTGACTATGATGTGACTAAAAGTGCATAAGTCATACAGCATAATGAATAGCAAGTAAGACAACGGAAATATACTATTATGTATTCTTACATGTTTATTGATTTCATTCATACAACACAATGAACAGCAGGTAAGATCATGATAGTATCATAATGTGTGATTACAAGTGACAGCAGGATAAGATCAGATGTATCAATAATGTGTGATTAAAGGCAGTTATGAGATAATTAGAACTAAAATTATTTTAGGTGGTGTGAATAGAAGTTATTCATTTGCTTTATAAAGGATGCATTATGTTGAAATTTACTGAAACTATGATTTTCAATGCTATTATGCAAATTTGGTTATTTTAAGTTAGTTTTAGCCATGTGTTCACACTTTTGTTAAAGTATGTGATTGATGAGCACACTGAGTTTTATACTCAGCGCGTCGATTTTTATCACGCGTTAAGGTGAAGATCGTGGTTGAAACTACTTGAAAGACTTGAAGAGTTACTATCAAAGCAGAAGTGTATTAATTTGGGCCAGTAGTAGATTGAGAGTTATATAATTAAGAATTTATAGGCATCTATTAAGATTTATGGCATTATAATTATTACATTTGTTAGAGCTATTGTGATTGAAATATTAAGTGAAAAGCAGTTGTAATTATTTTCGGTATAGGTAGTGAGATAAGAATAAATAAACTTATGAAATGAGTTGAAGATGAAATATTTGTACTTATAGTTGCGTATGGATTAGGTCCTGAAGACCCTTGATATAAGATCATGAATGCACTTTAATTGCTAGCTATTACCATGCTATTGAGGATTGATACAGTTATGACATACTATCATTATATAAAGTTATTGGTTTTATGATGATTAGTTGGAGATATTGAAAAGTTTGGAGTTTAATTGGGAATATTTTGTATTCATAGTTTAGCAGTACCAGGATGATGATCAGCATGACAGGACATTGAGTTAACCAGATTGTAGCGTCTCGGCCTCCGTTTCAATTCGCGCGTTAACGGGTGGACCGGGGAAGGGATTTTACAATTTTTTGTATTCAGAGCTAGGTTTAGGCGGTTCTCGACCATATGTTGTATCTATGTAGGGAAGTTATCTGTTTTGCATGAGAGTATTGAGTAATTTTAAGTTAAAGACATGCCATATTGGTTTGGATTGGAAACAACAGCCATTGGAAAATTGGCATGTCGTGGTAAGTGGGAGTATATATTGAGTTTACTATTGATGATTAATGTTAGATCCTTTTGCGGACCCATCATGCATGGAAGGATATGCTTAGAGGAAAATAATGGGATAGGGAATTCGATGTAAGTGGTTATTGGAGATGAAATATTATTTGAGGTGTTAAGGATTTGCTGTACTTTCGTGAGTTGATATGAGTTCTACATATTATAAGTATTATGCAGATGTATTCTGCACTGATTTTTATTCCATGATTTGTGATAGCATTGAATGACTTGTAAAAATGTTTGTTCATTTTGACTCCAGAAAAAGCCTAGTTTATGTTGCTTATACCAAATGATTTTGCTATGAAAAATTCTTCTTCTCTGAACACTTTGAAAAAAATAAAAATTTCAAGTGTTGGAGTTCTAAGTTTTGATTAAATGAAGGATTGTTTTATAAATGACAATGAAGGTCACTTGTATAAAGTTCATGAGCTATGAAGTATATGTTTTATGACTTTAAACAAGAAAATAACATATATGTATATACAGATGTAAGATGGTAGTGTAAACCTTGTATGGTTGTGTAACGCAAACTATGTTAAAGTCATTGCATGTATTAAGATTATAAAGGGTTAAGTTGGAAATTTAAATTGATGTGATGTTGAAGATGCATGCATTAAAATGCATGAATGTGGTACACATGGTGCCTTATGGAAGGAAGGAAGTATGTTGAGGATGAGTTGTTTATATTATCTAATAAAAACGAAACTGATTGGATTAAGGGGACATTAGAATCTATGTAAGAAGAGTATTGAAGGTTAGTTAAGAAGAGTATTGATGTTTACATGATTGTGGTTAATGGAATCTAATATGACTATTGAGGTAAGCATTTTGCTGGATAGAATACATATATACATATATTCATTGGTATATATAGATAAATGATCTTAATGATGAATGATTTGATGTGATTTGCTCTAAGAATGGGTGATGAGTATTTTTCATAAGAACTAACGTCATTATTTCAAGTCATTTATGCGAAGTGATTTCTATTTATGAGAACTACTTACTATTTGGTGGAATCAAGTATATTGTGATGTTCATCAGCTATTTTGCAACTATATGACTATCAGGAATAATATAAAGTACTATGGTTATAAGAAAAAAGTATGGTGATTCTTAGAGAAGTAAATTACTTAAATCTTGATGAGTCCTAGTAGTGGATCTTGTATGAATTGGTGACATCTTATGGTTTTAATTATGTATAAGTATGAATTAAATTCAACGATATTTAAAATCTTTGAGGTTTACAGTTACTGGTTTTGCCATCTCGATGTTATGTATTAAAAGTTAGAAATAAAGAGTGATTCGAAAAAAAAAAAAAAAAAAAAGTAAACGACTCCTAAACACCAAATGAAGATACTTATGTTATAAAATATGGACCATGATGATTAAGTGAAATGATGGAAATGACTTGGACATGAGAGATAAGTGTCTAACTATTGAATTTGATTGTTTATACCAAGAAATTAGGTAAGTAAGAATGGATTAGTCATGTTATTTGAATTTAAGAGTTTAGAAAAGCATTCAATTACAGGACGGTGATGGAGTATGCATTAGGCATATTTAAATGAGGATGATAATCATTCAGAGTTTTGTGACAAATTAGGAATCATGGGTATTAAAGAATTTGGATGAAAGAGAAGTATGATGCATCATAGTATATAACAGATCAGACTACCTATACTTGAGAGCTTCATGAATATGTACAAATTGTGGTTCGTGTTATCTCACTATGTTTATATAAGAATAAATTTAAGTCAAAATGATTCAAGATTTTATAAAGTGATCATACTTTCAGACAGAAAAGATTGGTTAATCATCATAGGTAGTATTATTAAGTCATGGTATGATTTATAGATTTATGTGAAGCTATCTATGATTTAAAAAAAAAAAAAAGTGGAATTGCTATCACTTAGTGAATTCTATTTGATGGAACTACCAAATCATTATGGATAAAATGGCTCAAGTTGAGTAATTTCTATTAATGGTTCCACAGTTTCATGATTTGCATAACCTTGTGATTGTGTATAATTACTTTCAGTATTGACATTTGGAACTTTGGTTTCATTTTGTTTCTTCTTGAGTGGAACTTGCAAGTATGCATGTATGACTATATGTATATATGCATGACAAGTGGATTGAGAAGAAGTACCATGACGTAACCATACGACATTTGGAAGTTATTCATACAGTATGAAATAAATATATGGATCTCAGCTATATGTGTCTATAATCTATCATGCTTATATGAGAATTTACTTTATGCAAAATCTTTGAATAGGTATGCAATTGAATTGCCTTCTTGATATGTATATGAGATGATGATATGATCTGTATATGATATGATATGTATCTGATACGCTGATATGTTTGGTATGAGCGGTATATAGGTCTTTGGATTGAGTGCTGATATGGACTGTATATATTAGCTAGTATGGATGTTCATTTGGGAGAATCATGTGGAGAACATAAGGCTAGTAAGTGCTCGCCGAGTATCGAAGAATCAAATTTAGTTGGAAGCTATTATGAGAGTTATCAGTGTTTAATGTAAGTGAATTTCGAGGACGAATTTTTTTTTAAGGGGGGGTAGAACTGTAACGTCCCATTTTTCTATTGAATCGAGTCGTTGCTTAGAGTCGAGTCGGGCTGATCCACAACTCGGTTCGAGCCATTAGAGTCTAGAGTGGGCTAGAATGAAATAAGGAGAAGAAGTGGACTTACTTGAAGGAAACAAAAAGATCAAAGCGAAACAAAAAGATCAAAGTATAAGGATTAGGACTTACTTGCCACAAAAAGATAAAGTTGAGGTATGAGTTGTACCATTTTGACACTTGAGGTACCATTTGTAAGTTTTTCACATAAAATCAATATATTTCTAGAAGGACTACCCTATGATTCCATTGCATTTTTCATTTCTTCATCCTATCTTCATCTTCTTCCATCTACTTTCCTCTTTCCACTTTCCTTTCTCCATCCACTTTTAATGGTAAGTGAAGATTTAAAGTGGATTTAAGCATTAATTCAACTTCTATTATATCCAAGTAAGTAATAACTTTCTTGAAATTTCATACTTGAATCATTTGGTGATATTTTTAGATGATTCATAAGAATCTTATGTATAGAGAGGTGATCTCATAGGTAGAAGGAAGCTAAGAGAAGATTCCAAGCTTGTTGAGTGAAGGTGTTGCTTATCCTCCTTTAGGGTTTTAATTCATTCCTTGCCATGATAATTTGTGTTGATGTGTGTGAAATGAGGAGATATGTTGCTTAATATTGAGTAAAGAAGGACTTGAAATATGGTGAAAAAGCATGAGATGAAATGAATAATGAAGATAGATATTGAGTTCATGCGAAAAACAAGTTTTGCTGGAAAAAGTTACAGTAACTTCACCTTGATTTTTACCCTATTTAAACGATGAATTAGGACGTGTCATAGAAGATTATTGTTCCTCTATGTGTTAGCTTTACGATGGCGTTTTTTGAATCACCCAAATCGGGAAGTGTTATATTTGAGAGATATGACCAAAAAAGAGTACAGACTGCGCAGGTGGAAAACACGTCCGCGCTCGCGAATTTCATTTGCACGCTCGCGAATTGTGTCTGGGAAACTTCTGACTCTCATTTGCACTTCTCGCAGGCTCGCGACTTGCATGACGCCGCTCGTGAATTGTGTTGTCTGAAATGCCTCTTGGACTTCATTTTCAATGCAATTTGTATTCTTTGCTCAACTTGTAATTGCCTCCAATCAGTTTTAAAACAAAAAAGACAACATTAGAAACATTGCATCAAAACAACATGCAAGAAAACAACATGCAAGCATGCAAATGATGTGAAATGAGGTAAACACAACTTGTAATTGTATTCTATGCAATTGTGAAATGATATGAAATGGTGTATGAAGGTATGAATTCTATGCGCTTGTATTCCTTTTCTCAACTTGTATGTCTTCAACCATTTTAAAGCAAAAAGACAACATGAACACATGTATAAACACAAAATGAAAGCATGCAAATGGTGTGAAACTAACATGACACAAGTTGCCAGCTTGGCGAGACTATCAGCATACAGGTAAGCACTAAATTTTATGAAATGATGAAGCAGTTAATTTTTATGACACAAGCATGTGAAAACTAACATGACACAAGCTATTGACATACCATTAATATGCTCCATTGAGGTTAGGTAGAAACCATGTAGATAAGGCTATGTCGCAACATAGAATAGCAGATCTGTAAGGCCTATGTCGCGACCATTTAGAATAGCAGATCTGCCGCCCCATTACATTTTGTGTTGGTACTCCGGCTACAGCGGCCGTTGAGTGGATATGATTATATAGGCCATAAGCAGCCAAGCATACAGTTTCATCCAGTTTCATACAGTTTTTTTTATCACTTCGTTTCACATATAAAAACCTTATTGGAGCCATACAAGGATATCTTGACATATAACATGCATTGAAGCATACCAATATATAAAACAGCAAGAAAGATCATCAAGGTAAAATGAATATATCATGATATGTGTGCTTACATTCCACATCGTGAGTACATGTTTATTCTTACATATGTATGCTGCTTATATGTTTCTTTATTTCATTGTTATATTCACTGAGTTTAATTAAAGTTGCCAAGAATTCATACTAGCATAAGAAACATCAGGTAAGCATTCATGAAAGTATGTAATTGCCTATATATGCTTACAAGTTTATTTATTGAATCTTTTAGATAGTCATGAGATATGTTATGTAATCATAACTTGGAAAGTGCATAAGTCCATACAGCATAATGAATAAGCAAGAACGACAATGAACATATACGTTATGTATTCTTTACATTGTGTTATGATTTCATTCATACAAAACACAATGAACAGCAGGTAAGATCATGATAGTTATCATAACGATGTGTGGATTAAAAGGATAGAGATATTAGAACTAAATGATTTATGGTGTGAATTAGAAGTTTTATTCTGCCTATAAAGATACATTGATGTTGAAATTTACTGCAATCTATTGATTTCAAAAATGCTATTATGCAAAAATTTGTATTTTAAGTTTAGTTCTGCCATCACACTTGTTAAGTAATCATATACTGTTGAATTATGAGCACACTGAGTTTTTACTCAGCGCGTCGATTTTTATCACGCGACTAGTGGTTGAAGATCAGTGGCTTGCTACTAAATTGAGACTTGAAGAGTTACTATCAAAGCAGAAGTGATTAAATAGGAGTAGTAATTGAGAGTATATAATTAAAGAATTTATTGGCATGTATTAAGATTCTATGGCATGTATAATTTATTACATTTGTTAGAGCTTTGGTTGATTGTAAATATAAGTGAAGGCATGTAATTATTTGGTATAAGAGTTGGAGTATAAGAATAATATTATGAAATGATGGAAGATGAAATATTTTACTTATATTTGGTGTATGATTAGGTCCTGAAAAGACTTGATATAGATCATGAAATGCACTTAATTGCTAGCTCTATTACATGCTATTGAGGATTGATACAGTTATGACTATATATATATAAAGTGTTATTGTGTTATGATGATTAGTTGGAGATATTGAAAGTTTGGAGTTTAATTAGGAATTGGAGTTTAATTGGGAATATTTTGTATTCATAGTTAGCATACAGGATGATATCAGCATGACAGGACATGAGTTCAACCAGATTGTAGCGTCTCGGCTCCATTCATTCGGGTTAACGGGTGGACCGGGAAGGGATGTTACACAACCAGATATTGCTCACTCAGTTGGAGTAGTGAGTCGGTTTCTTTAAAATCCTGGAATGGAACATTGGACTGCAGTGAAATGGATTTTCAGGATATTCAATCACATTTGCAGGAGAAGCTGTGTCGTGGCAGTCAAGATTACAGAAGTGTGTTGCTCTGTCAAAATTAAAACTAGGCAAAATGAGAGGTTCGGAGTTATGTGTCAAAGCGGGCAGGAAGGAGAGTCCACCATGTCGTCCGCTCGAGGGGAGAATTGTTGTGGGTCCTTTCCGGACATATGGGAACCCCACACACTTTTGAAAAGAAAAAAAAGAAGGGAAAAACGTGTTCTTGAAGAAAGAAAGAAAAAAAAGAAAAAGGAAAAATCCAACAATTACAGGGCCAATTGTAGAACAACAATGGAGAGCTGTGAACGAGTTATACACGGCTCATTCCAGCTAACCTCTCCTATAATAGAGGTAGCGAAGCCTCAAGCCCAAAGCACCACAACAGAAAGAAGAAAAAAAAAATGTAGAGAGAGTTATCTAGTTTTAGGAAGGCGTTTCCTAAAACTACGGGAGAGGAAAAATATGAGAAAATTATTTATGGGTGTTTTTGGTAAACAGTTGTGTGCCACGTATTTATGTATTACTCTCTTTGTGTACCTACTATTTTTTAATAGTTGAAAGAATTATCAAGGTTTGTCCCTGTGGACGTATGTGCTAAACAGTTGAGGCTGAATGTAAACACCCGCCAACCCGAGATCCCGAGAGACCCGACGGAAAAGGATGCCCCACATTCGGTGCCGGAGACACAGAAAAATGGGGCGTTACAGCTGAACCACGATAAATTCCTGTGTCTCACAAGTTTACTTTTCCGCTTGCGTTACATTTTCTCTTAATTTGTTGAAAGGGCCCCAACGATGTGATATCAGAGTGATGCCCAGTGAACCACGTAAATTTCTGTGTCTCACAAGTTTACTTTTCCGCTGCGTTAATTTTCTCTTAATTGGTTGAAAGGGCCCAACGAGTGATATCAGAGTTGATGCCCAACAATTATTTAGTACAAATATTACGCTTATACATGTATCCTAACTCATAATTCGTAATCAATATATCATTATAAATAGATTTGAAATTAAGAAAGTTTCAGATTTTATAGGTACACTAAGATTCGGTTTTAAACAAAAAGGAAAATATGTTTGCAACGTCATTCATTTCCCCATTTCAACTTCATAGATGTGAATTTATATATACTTGTATTCACCTAAAACAACATGATTGCCATAGTCATCAAGAAGAGCTATCAATTTTCTTTTTTAAGAAAAGCCCAAATCACATTGCAACATCACAGTAAAGAAACCCATTGGACTTCTGTCAATTATGGCAATGCTAAATTCATTTGGAAGCGGTGTGCAAATTTCACAAGAATGGCTACAAGTCGATATGCTTTTAGTTAGTGGAAGAAAAAGAATTATTGAAGGCTCTGAACAAGATCAAATGAGAAAAGAGAAGAAAAAGATTAAAAATAGAGCATCTGCTGCTAGATCTCGACAAAAGAAGATTGTAATGCTTAATTAATTTTTTATACATCCAAATTACATTAAATATATTTTGTAATTCATTAGGAAATAATTAAACTTTTAAATGAAATATCACTGCTTCAATTTTTTTAGGAGAAGAGAAAATTTATGAAAGAGCAAGTTGAAGAATTGAGAAAAGAGAATGTTCAAATGGCGTGGTTAATTAAAAAATTAACGGTAATTACCACTTTCCTTTTCATAGGAAAAGCAAAATCAAAATCTAAATGATAAGTATATATATACAGTAGATAAAATTGTTTATAGGATTAATTAATTAGCATAAATAATCTTGACTATATTGGCAGATGGAGGAAGAGGAGAAGAAGGTTGAGGAGACTGCCAATAGGCCTTCGAGTCTGAAAAGGACCTTGAGCGCACTATGGTGATTATGTTTTTCCATCAAATGGCTAATAAATATAATTTATATTGTGAAACTTTTTCCTTTTATGGTGAACTAAAGTTCATTTGTAAAACCCTATATTGAAACCGTTTTCTTTAAAGATTGGCTACAAAGTACTATTGTCTTCGGTAGAAATTTTTTTCTTAATAATATTAATATTCATTATCTTAGTTAACAAAATTAAAAAATTAAAAAAGAAAAATAATATTAAAAATGTTAATAGTTTACTTTACTATTTTCATTAAAAATAAACAAATTAAAAATGTTATTTTGTTGATAATATCCTTCAAATAACTCATTGACTTCTAAGTCACTGTCTACTGAAGACGGGTTAGGTCACGGAAATTCATGTTTCCTTTGGAATTTTTTTTAGTGTAGTTATTAAGGATATTAACTCACTCCCCATTTAATAATTGGATGGAAGATTGAATCTCTTTCGGTCTCGAGAGTGATTAGGTTCAAAAAACTGTAAAAAATGATTATTTTACAACTCAATCTTGTGACTAAATGTATAATTTAGTGCACCTAATTACTGGATCAAACTTTTATTGTCATCTGAAATACTAGAGAAGTGGATTTCTAGGAAAATAATTTTAGGAATATTGAATAATCATATATTTGAACGACCATAAAGAAAAAAAAAATAATATGACAAAATTATTTCATTCAAAATACTTTTCTGAATATTCATACTAAAATCAAATTGAACTGTAATTCATTATTAGATGAAAGGAATATTATTTAATTGTTTCACATTAACATATATAGCTATGAGCAAAGAAACTATTAATTAATTTATCAATATGTTTGTTTTAATAATTTATGGATCTAATCCCTCTACTGTATATTTTTATTTCCATGAACATATTCCTATAAACTCTGTGAATTAATATGTAGTTTTTCTTAAACCATATTTCAAGAATTTTATCTAATTATTTATTTAAGGAAAAGTACATATATAAATATATTGAAGTTTCACGTGCTTCCACTTTTATTTATTTGCAACCATGAAAACTGAAATTCAAGATTGCATGCATGATTTTAAAGACTGAAAACGTGTTACGCTGCTAGATAAATATATCTCTTGTTTAATTAGTTATTACTAAATCTCACAAAAACAAAAGAAAAAGGAAAAAAGAAAAAAAAAAATTTCAACACCTATTTTCTATCCTCCGTCTTTAATAGCTTGCTCTGCGTCCTTCAGCCATTAATGCTTGACGAGCTGATGCAATTCCATTAGGGGCTAACAAATTATCAAATGAAGAATAATCAACCCAATCTTTAAGAAAATTTTCTTGACTCCATGTTTCTGGTATGCTCACTTGTCCAGCAACCTCTTCTCTGTGCCTCTTCAACCTTTCTCGTCCCACAAAATCTTTACGCGATGCCTCGTTGTCGTTTGACTGGTGAACATGCCGTCTAGGTGATGAAAATGAGCTATATTGATCAGGTTCATTTTTAGGAGGCAACACCTGTAACTTGGAGAGTGAATTATATTCCAGCCAAGAAAAAGAACCCGTGTTTGTTTTGGCCGGAGAAGCAAGAATCAGGTGAATGGGTTTGGTGGATTCTTGATTCTTGGATGAGAAATGGGTGTTCTCCATGTTGTGGCTACACACAATAATAATGGAGATTGCTAAGGAAAAGGGTTAGTGAAAGAATATTAATACATAAGAGGTTTTTTTTGTGTCCAGTTTTTGGAAAAGAAAAGAAGAAAATGAATGGGGGAGTAATATTACACGTCGCAAGAGTTTATGTTGTATGGTAAGTGACAACCCTACGTCTCATGCTTGTTGTTGGAGTCAAGTTTGTGTGGTTTATTTCTCATGTGGAAATTTAGATTTTAAATCAGTTGGGTCTTTCTATTCTTTTGCCTTCGACTGGTCTATTCTTGTTAATTGTTTTTATTGTAGCCTTACAAAAACTTGAGCTACTACATAGTAGAGCCCACATTTTCTTTTTTTTTTCAAAAGTAATATTCATAGGGATTGAATTGTGTATACTGAATTTATGGACTTATAAATAAATTAAAAATCAAAAATAATCTTTTATTAAAATGATGATATTTCTGAATATACAATCTGAAAAAACAAAAAGAAAAAGTAAGAATAATTTTTAAAAAAATTCTTATTTTCACATATTTAGTACATGAATTACATTCAAAAAGAGTAATTGTAATGAATTTCAAAACAAAATTATATAAAAATTTAAATTTGATATATGAAAAACACACAATTTTTCATAAATTACATGAAAAAAATATAACTTTTAAAAGAAAATTTCTAGATTTGAATATTATCATCTTGAAGATATTTATGAGAAAAGAAAAAGATCGAAAGAAGTTTTTTCTATTATGTAGTATTTTGTGATTAATAAAATTTTTATTTCAGAATTTGATTATTAAATTAATGATTTCACATGGAAAATAGAAAAAATAATTAGCGGTTTAAACAATTACAATTCTCCTCTTAGAGAAAATTTTCTAAAAGGCAAAAGGATGGGGTTCTAAAGTAGTTAGAGAGGTTAAGTGTATTAACATAAGAGTCTGCAACCAAAACATAAAAGGTTAGTTTGTGGATTTGAATGCAAAAGGTAAAAAGGGACATACAAATTGATTTGTGGGAGAGGAAGAAGAAGAAGAAGAAGAAGAAGAAGAAGAAGAAGAAGAAGATGTGGACATACATGAAACAAAATGGGATATTTCTTTCTGAGTTTCATAACAACCAAACGCTAATATAATTAATGTTCCCATAATTTCTCAAGAACTAGTGGTAACAATTCGTAACCATAGCAAGCAAGCAGGGGCAGAGTAGATTCTAACTTAGAGGTCCCAAAAAAAAAAAAAAAAAATTCAATGGTTAAAGGGGACTAAATAAAAAAAAAAATTGTGAAATTTGTCAATCATATTAATTTATAGATGTTACAACAGCAATGACTAAATTTCCCTCCTCTCTGTCTTTCTTTCTAGCCTCCCTACCTTCTTAAGCAAGGAAAGAAGAAGGATGGTCCATTACAAATGTAAAAAAGAAAAAGCATGTCTATTCATTCTTTACTGCGTGGTAAATCTGGGAAACAAACATGAAGGAAGCACGAAAACTGACCGTGCCAAGTATCAAGAAAAATGCATAGCACATACATGCATTATACCCGATGAAGAAAGATAGTTGCATGAAGCCATTCATATTTGATCTGGCAAAGAAGAAAACGCAATAACCGAACATGAAAATGGCCGGTGAGCCCCCGCACAACACAGACCTGCATCACACAGAAAAATGCTAAATACATACAAATGTTAAAAACGAAGCCAAAAAAATGCACTGGAAACCGAAAATATATAATCGAGGCCACCGTGCTTCCTTTCTTTTTTAAACTGAATCGCTTGACATATAACATACCTCCACCACCATTGATGGTCTTCTGCAGATAGCTGAATGTATGTCATCCCAATGCTCAAAATTGCAGTAAGTAACATAAGGATGATGAATGTAACAAACAATATGCTGGGAAGAGTGCATATCTTATAGCCCCACAAGCTTGCATATAGATGGTGTAACTCGAGGACAACTGCACTACAAGATAAAAGGCCAGCGAGAAACATCTGGGAAGGTATTTTCCTGTACCATCCCAATGATGGAATCTCCCTTGGGTACCTTTTCGTAGCAGAAGGTGCTTGAAACTCAGACCTGAAACAGTACCCAATCACCCCTCCAAAGGCAAGCAATGGAACAGCTAAAACTATGAGTATGAGAAGAATCACCATAATGGTTCCAAATGGAAGTGCAGCTGTGGCCCCATAGGATACGGCAATGATATTCAAAATGGACAGGATCACAAACAATGGACCCAGATATAAAATCCCGGTCAGAATAACACTCCGTTTCTGAAATGTAAATCATTGTTCAAGCCAGTATATATGGGAAAAGGAGAAAATAATACAAACAAAAGAAAAGGTAGAACCCATTATAAAAGAAAATTTCTCACCCATCCAGTTTCAGCAAACTTATTGTGGAAAGAAGCAGCATTATACCCCCCAACCACAGATGTAAGAGTATAAAGCAAGACAAAAGAAGTGCATAAAGCTCCACGGTTGTAAGGGTAGAGTATGCCAACAGATGCCAAAGCAAATAAAAAGCAAACCCTGAAGAAAATTATAGTTAGTGGAAGAAATATCAGAAATCTGAAATTTGTAATGGTCATATTGATTAATGCTACCATGTACAAGCACAATATCTTCAGATGCATAGCAACATAAATTGTAGACTTACCACCATTCTGATTTCATTTAAACATTTTATAGCTTAGTCAGTGACCTTCCATGTGCAATATTATACTATTTTTGGATACCTTAAAACACATTGCATTGGAGCTTGAAAAATGACATAAGAAAACATTATACATAAACTTTTGGAATGAAGTCAAATTGTATCGTTTTAGATCCATTTTAATAAAGTTGGCCACAGTATCTCTATCCAGCAACACATTCGATGTTGCTTCTTCAATGCAGCAGCACTGATAGAAGCAGACATATAACTAGAGCAAAAATTGATGGGGCTTTCCTTCAGAATACGGATTTTAAGCAGATCCAATCCAAAGGACAGCTAATGAATTATAAGTAATATACAACTCCACAAAATATTAATCAAAACAAATAAAGAAGGACCAGACTATTGTTGTAGAAAATACAGATTAGGATAAAAAGTTGAGCACTGAAGTTCTTATGTCCACTTACATTGTCAGCAGTTGAGTACCTGTGCCCAAGATAGCACATAACAAGGGCATGTTTTGGGGATATCTGAAAACATCACCATGAATGTATTTCCATCCAACCTCTTTATCTTCTTCTTCATCTCCACTTGAACACCTGTGATAGGCACAAACATAAAACCATAACTAAAAGAAACATGCTTCTGAGCTTAAACTATAGTTAACAAATATCAAAGCATTCAACATTTCACTACTTTCTCAAATCATTCTTGAGATGCCGCATAAAAAGCCCTGTAAGCAGTCCCATTAAGAGCAGAATGATGACAACCGAATTTAGAAATGAGAACCAATGAATTTTCTGGTGTATTGGAAGTAATGAAGCTCTTGAATATTTGTTCATCCTGATCTCAAATGGAGCTGAGGTTGCATTCCAGAGAACCGAATAAGTGAACTCAACATCTATATCAATATCTTCAGTTATATCCACAGCATGATTTGGATCACTAAAGGCACTTACTTCAATAACTCGATTGCCATTATAAAGAACATCAAAGTGCACATGTTTAAATAGATAGTACTTAAGCTTCTTCTCACCAAGAATCCAACTCTGTTCTTCAAATTTCCCAATAAAGCCCCATAATGGGAGATCATCATAGTACATTTGGAAGTAGAAATCATTGATAATGGCATCTCTAAAACGCAAAAGTTCATCCTTTTCAAGCTTTTTCTTACAAAGGGTAACTCCAGTTTTATCCTCTCTGAATTTCAAGTCATACAAAGAACTACTCAAACGATCGCCATTTAACACTTCACCAAGCGTTTCTTTCTTCGAGATTACATTATCTGCAAGAACCACAAAGAAAATGCTATGAACTTCTAAGTTGCTTCAACTCTAATTCAACAATTAAAGTGATAAAGAGAGGCAAAAAAAAAAAAAAAAAAAAAAAAAAAAAAAAAAAAAAAAAAAAAAAAGAACAACAAAACAACACGTAATCAAATTGCCACCGAAAGTACCTAAGGAGTCTAACCTGGACGACAGAATGGCAAATCATAATATTGATAAGTCTCACTGCAACGAATACCCACAAACCAAAAATAAATAAGAGAAGCTTAATTGCAATGAAGATACAATTTTGATTGGATTTTGAGAAATTGGTACCTGGGATTGTGCAAGGGACCGATTTTGTTCACGAAAAGAGGGACGTTGTCTCTCACATTGTACCGGTGATCTGTCGGCGACGAGGTAGCCGATCGGAGAGAGAAGAACTGAGTTGTAAAGAGAAGAAACAGGAAAACACTCATTTCTGGTTAATTTTTGGAGAGAATTCTTTTGAATTCAATCACAGAGAAGTTAAAGATTAATAAGGTCAGTGAAAGAGTTTGGAGGTTCGGAGGGGGCTAAACTCTCAGGATTGCAGTTCGAAGCCGTTCCCATTTTTCTGGTCTGAAACTAGACTGGCGTCGCACACAATTTGGAGTACGATGTTCATAAAACGCAGCGTTTTATTCCTGGGAAAAAAAAAAAAAAAAAAAAGGAAAAAAAAAAAAAAAAAAAAAAAAAAAAAAAAAAAAAGAAGCAACCTGGATGGAGATTAATTATGTCGTATTGTTTGACTTAACAAGGGGAAAGTAGTCGTTAGTCCCTAAGTTTTGACTAATTAACTAACTCGTCCCCTCCATTTTGATAAACCCTATAAGTAGTACTTGATGTTTAGTTCCATCAACAAAATGTCCTTTTGTCTGTTAACAAAATATAGAAAGACTAAAATCTCCTACAAAATTGATAAGTGAAATTCCATTGATCTAAAGGTTTTAATCTTAAAAATGTAGTCTCTCAGTGACAACGATTCAAATCTAAGCCTCAATTACAACTGCAATCAAAAACAGTAATTCAAATCGATAGCCCTAACCACAATTATAATCGATGATGGCTCCAACAGAATAAAACTTGAGATGTGAGAATTTGTTTCTTACTTGGATTTTGTATAGACCCTAATTAGACTAAGGAACTGAGAGCCGATTCTGGGATTGCAACGAAGAGATATATCGATCAGTGTGCAAACTCAGTGAAGGATCGATCAAAGTAACTGTGACCCAATTAAAGAGGCGGATTCTACATACACTCTTTGTAATAGTAGAGCCATTGATAATATATTCTTTTCTCTCTGATGGGTTGTTTTCCTAAGAGAGAATCTCCTTTTGATTTTGTATTAGTAGCTGGTTTATTCAATTTGTTTTTCTAAGTTCGTAATTTCAAAGGTGACTTTTTTTTTTTTTTTGGATTCATTAATTTAATTTTGTTGTTGGGTTTATTTAATTTTTTTATTTCCTCTCTTTTTTTTTTTTTTTGGATTCATTAATTTAATTTTGTTGTTGGGTTTATTTAATTTTTTTATTTCCTCTCTTTTTATTACATACTTTCTTATTTTGTTTAATTTATTGCTAAGTTTGCCATTTTGCTTTTTTTGTGGTGACTGCCATTAAATTAAAATGCTATTTTGGTCTTTATTTTTAAGGCTATTTTGGTCTTTATCTTATTTTCTCTCACTTTGGACTTCACTTTATTTAGTTGACTAATGATAAAAAGCTTCTTTTAGTAGGACTATTTTGTCCGATGGAGCTAGTTTAACCTCAGGGACTATTTATAGGATTTATCAAAATAGAAGGACGAGTTTAGTTAATTAGATTAAAATTCAAAGACTAAAAAAAATATATATATATTTTTTCTAGTTTGATTGAAATTTGGATTTTGCTTAACACTCTGTTTAGAAAAGAGAGGAAGGAAAATAACGGAGGAAAGAAAATAAGGGTGGAAAATAATGAAGGAAAAATGAGGGTGAAAATAATCAAGGATTATAACATTTTCTTTCCTTACATATTTTCCACCTCGTGTTTGGATGAGAAGAAAGTAAACAGGAGGAAGGAAAATGTTGTTATTGAAAATTTACCAATTTTTCATTTACTTATTATTAAATAAATAATGTCATTTTTTATTTTTTTTCCCTTTTTTATCAGTTGAAGCTAAAACACTATTCCCTTTAAATCCTGTTTATTATTTCTCACTACCATGTCCCTCTTATCTCTCATATATATATATATATATATATTGGCAAATTTCCTTACTTTCTTTTGTAAATTAAGACCCTCTTATATTTTCTAAGAGAAATCTCAGGTAATATTAGAAATCATAACCAATGAGCAAATCAAAATTCCTACTCTTCAACAGTTGTGGTTATTGATTCTCATTTTCGAACGCGATGCCGACATCAACTTCTCCCTTTCTGGTAAGACCTTCGATTTATGGGTTGGAAAATTTTTTTTATACTATTTGGTTTGTAGTGATATATGGAAGAAAAGGACAATAGGTGATGGTGGATGGAGATTTGAGTTTTATTTATGCAGTGACTCTTACAATTGATCGACATAATCTACACATCTATGTTTTGAATTGAATTTGGGAAAGAGAGTAGGTGAAGATAAGTAAACTATTCAGGATGTTATTGTAATTTTAAATTGAATATGAAATTTTCCCTTAAACAGCTTATTTCTCTCTAATTTGGAGAGATTCATTTTGAGTGGGCCCGATGGGAAATATAGCTTATTTTCCTTCCACTATGATTTTCCTTAGCTTTCCCAAACAAGTGAAAATATCTTTACCTTACTATTTTTCACCACCATTTTCTTTCCTCCCATAAAATCCTTTCTCCCAAACAAACTGTAATGCTTTGTTTGGGAAGATGGAGAATTTGAAAGGAAAATAAGAAGGTAAAATAACTGAGGAAAGTGATTTTCCCCGTTTGGGAATTGAAGAAAAAATTTTAGAGGAAGGAAAATCCACCCAGGCCCACACACTCTAATCTCTCAAAATCAGATAGAAAGTTAATAGTACAATGAAGGAATATTACATTGTTTACATGAAATTACAAAATTGCTCCAAGCACACTACCTTCATACATCACCTAAACATGAAAGAAAGAGAAAAGCATTTATATTCACCTCACATCTTCTACATCTACTTCTCTCTCACTCTATCTCAACGTCTCCAATTAGATCACAAATAAACCATATGTAAATGCATAGTCCATCACTTCTTTTATGCGTGAAACTAAAAAATTATAATTGTATAATTTTTTTAATGATTGTTTATATGATGTATAGTCACAAAATTTGTTTAAGTAATTATATGTTTTTCCTCAAAATAAAAAAGTAATTATATGTTTAAAATGTATTAAGTATTAACAATACATTTTTAGTACATATAAATATATTTTGTATTTTATATGTGCCTAAAAATGTATTTGATATATATATATATATATATATATATGTAATTGATATATATATATAATATATATATATATATAATTATTTTTTCCAAATTACAGAAAAAAGCCAAATATATATATATATATATATAATTAATTTTTCCAATTACAGAAAAAAGCCAAAATATATCTTAAAAAGCTCAATTTATAATATTTAAATTGCATTTAGAAAAGCTAAATCTATTTTCCTTCCTCCTTCCGTTTTCCTTCCAATCCAAACATGGGATGGAAAATAACAAAGAAAGGTAAACAGTAGAATACTTTATTATTTTCCTTCCACTAGCTTCTAGTGAAATGACAAAAATACTATCAATTCTTTGTTATTAAATTCAAACACTGTCAATTTAGGTGAGGAAATACACATCTAATTCTAATCATGTAATTTAAAATTAATAAATTATAGAACAAAAATCAGAATTAATAAATTATAGACTTATTTCTATCAAAAAATAAATTATAGACTTATTAGTTTTATTAAAATAATATTTATATTTCATGTATATGGGTAAAAATGTAAATTTTATAATAATATTATTTTATTTTCTTTATAATTTTTTTTTTCAAACAAGCGAAAGTAATTCTATTTTCTTTCCTCCCTTTATTTTGCTTCCAATCCAAACATGGAGTGGAAAATAAGAAAGGAAAGTGAATAGTAAAATCCTTCCTTATTTTCCTCTCTTATTTTCTTTCCTCCCATATTTTCTTTCTCCCCTTCCCAAACATAGTGTAAAAGTAGCCATGATTTTCAAAAATTGAGTTTAGATTAGGATTCCTATTGAATTTGGAGCACTTTGACTATAATATTGCACACTTTGAAATCTGAATTTTTCGACCACTGTAGAAAAAAGTGATTCTACTACCAAGAAATGGTGGTTTCAACAAATAGAACATTTTCACGCAGAAGGAAATTTTTTTGTGTAGATTACGGATATGTAATCAGTTTTGCAAAATTATGTCGCAAAGAATTTGAATTAATTAATTATAGCTATAGGTAACTAGGCTTCAAAGGTGAAATTTGTGGAAATTGGTGCTAAAATGGTTGTTTCAACACTAAGCACGATCATTAGTTTATAAGATAATTACTTAATTAGCATTCAAAACTAGCCAGAAATAGAGTGGATTAGTATTCGAAAAATGAAAATTTAACTATTATATTTAAGTTTTAGCTATTTAATTCATTGTTTTTTTATTATTTACAACTTATTGGATATGTATAGTTGTGATTTCGATTCATCTAACGGATGGGCTTTGTATTTTGATTCATATTTTTGCATATGTAAATAAGTGGTAAAGTCTAGCTCTTCCAAATTTTCGACAGGTAGATCAAGTATTGATTTATCATATACTAATATTTGATTTGATCCTTGTACTAATTTTAATATTCCTCTCCTTTTTATAGATACTTTCAGTCATTTGAGTCATTCAGCAACTCTTGTACAATAATAAAGCTGCACTTATTTTACTAATTGTGAATAGTAGTATATAATATATAGTCAAATCATATGTTGTTAAACGTTAATTATTTATCAAAAATATTGTTATAGTTTTATTTTTATTTATTGATTAAATTTAATACTTACTGACTGGATACGATAATTTAACCTTGGAACTTTCACAAAAGAACCTCGTGATACTCTAAACTTTAAAAGTGTTTAATCGATCTAATTTTACAGGTTGGGGTATTCAATAAGTCAAATAAAGTATTTAACAAGTCCAATTTTACAAGTTGAAGTGTTCAATAAGTCAAAGTAAAAGTTGAGGGCGCCACAAGATTTTTTTGTAAAAACTACAAATGTAAATTTATATATTAAGCTAATAATTATTATCTAATTGAAATCATTGGGTGCTTGTAATATATTGTGCACTCTTGATTATTTTCTTTCTGAGATTATTTTTGTATATTGTGGGGTTTTAATGATGTGGAATCATTGCAATTATGGGCTGTGAGAATGGCTACGTCGTTGGGGCTAGGAGTTGGAGGCCTAATGTGCACAAAACTCTCTGTTACAAAGAGGTAGAGCTCCTTGATGTGTTGCCAAAATGCTCCGTTTATATAGGGGTAGAGCTCCCAGACTTAAATGTCAAAACACTCCATTTATGTAGGGTTAAAGCTTCTGGATTTAAAGTTAAAATGTTGGTATTATATGTGATTATAACACTATCTATTAGAATGTTGGTATAATTCATAATAATAGTTACCATTATTAATATAAAAGAAAGCTATGTAAAGTGGTATCACTATGATTATTTATGTTTAATAATATAGTACTACATATTATAATAATAATATTATTATTACAATTAAGAATTATTATAATAAGTATTTCAATTCTTATTTTACATCGGTCTTTATATAATTAATATTCCCTTTGTCTCATATTATAAGTCGTTTTTGGGTTAATATTTTGCCAAAATAATAGTCATTTTGAGTGTTTTAATGAGTAATAAATGATATTTTTCCTATTTTGCCCTTATTTATAGTGGATACAATACTATCTTCACATCTTTCTAAAACCATCCTCATTATCTTTTATCGTTTTTATTACTCCTATTGCTCAGTTTTCTAAAATCCATTAAAGGCTCCGACGATACATATTCTTTACTTCTATAAACATATTTTGTAAAATGAGTAAACAAAGAGCATTATATTCTCAGTTTCAATGGATGTTGAAGATTCGTTCAAAGAGAAAATCACAAAAGTTTCAATGGAGGTTGAAGATTCATTTAAAGATAGAATCATGAGAGTTAAAGACACCATTAGTGTTTGACACTCAATTGAGGAGAAAATTATGATCATTCAAGATTCGATTTATGAAGGTTGAAGACTCAATGGAGGATGAATATTCTATTTTTTTGGATCAAAATCTTTATCAAATGAGTTTTCAAATGAGAAAGCTGTGTTAGATTTTGACTTGAATGTTGTAAATGTTGATTTTGATTTGAATAAGTTCATGGAAGAAGGAGAAGAAGCTATCGAGGAATATGAAATTCATCAAGTAATTAGAATGATGTTAAAAATCTATCTTCCGAACTTTTATTGAGGTTCTGGTATGTCCAATGTAGTTGCAATAGTTCAAACTCTATAAATTTCAATTTGTTTTATGAATATGGGATTCATAGACCACTAATCATTTGCATTTTATTTTCTGAAGAATTTCTTAATTGGAGAATGATTGATTCTTATCTATGGGTTATGTTTTGAAATGAGAAATGAAATGCATCATCCTATTTACAGATTGAATGAGAAAACGATGTTCATAACCAAAATCTAAATAAAGTAAATTATTTTGATATACAAGAATGACATATGTGATAAGGGTCTGGACTCCTAACTTCACCCCAAAAGCTAGCTCGTAGAGGAAGGACTGAATCCAGCCTTGTACACTAGCCCAGAATGTACTCCGCGGGCGATGTGGGATGTATCATCCCCACCCCCATAAGACCAGACTGCCTCAGTCGGCGTTCTGACGAACCCCATGAGACACCGACCCTACGAAGCCAGAGCTCTGATACCAAATGATAAGGATCTGGACCTCTAACTTCTCGTAGAGGAAGGACGAATCCAGCCTTGTACACTAGCCCCAGATGTACCCGCGGCTGATGTGGGGATTAGTCATCCCCACCCCCCATAAAGACCAGACTGCCTCAGTCGGCGTTCCTGACGAACCCATGAGACACCGACCCTACGAAAGCCAGAGCTTTCTGATACCAAATGATAGGATCTGGAACCTCTAATTCGCCCAAAAGCCTAGCTCCTAGGGAAGGACTGAACCCAACTTAATACAACTAGCCCAGGATGTACTGCCGCGGGCGATGTGGGACGCATCATCCCCACCCCATTCAAGACCCGACTGTCCTCAGTCGGCCGTTCTGACGCAATTCCTCATGATGAGCACCGACCCTACGAAGCCAGAGCTCCTGATACTAAATGAAGTAAAGGGTCTGGGACCCCTTAACCCCTAACTTCGCCTCAAAAGCTAGCTCGTAGGGGAAGGACTGAACCCAGCCTTATACACTAGCCCAAGATGTACTCCGCGGGCGATGTGGGACGCATCAATATGTTTCATTTTGAAATGCACCAATAGTGCTTGCTTTAAAGGATAGAATGCACATTCTGGTATCTTCTTCTCATATCTTGCTTTAAGGAGTACTAAATGAATATAAGATAGCAAGTGAAAATAATTTCAAAAAAAAAAAAAAGAAAAATTATAAAGTGAAATATAATAAAGGAATAAGATTTCAAGGTCTATAGTGAACTCTTAATATTGATAAAAATTCCAAGAAAGTGTAACATGCTAAAAACTTTTTTTTTTTCAAAGAAATTTGAAAATCTAAAAAAAAAAATTCTTTATTAACCTTCATATTTATGAGATAGAAATCCATATGCAATACTCAATAAGCAGGACAACTCAAAAAAAAAAAAAAAAAAAAAAAAAAAAAAAAAAAAAAAAAAAAAAAGATAAGTGTATTTTTAGACGTAATCTTTAGTTATAGTTTTTTATTAGGAGTTTTTAAGTAGTTTTAATTTTTACTGTAGTTTTAATTACTTTTATTAGTTTTTATTTAGTTTTATTCATGTTTTTGTTCAAAGTTTCCTTGAAACATAATTTGCTTGATCTTAAGGAAATTTTGTAGGATTTTGGCACAGAAAAGAGGAAAATAAGGCAAAACACTCATGCTCTAGCACGCCCGTGCTAAAAATCAGTTGTTGTTTGAGTCAAAAATGCCAGCCAGTCCCTACCACTTGCATGGGCCCACCTGAGATATTTTCCTGATGTGCAAATCAAGTTCTAATCCTATTCAAGCACATGAGAGAGTCCTAATTGAGAAGAAATCGAAACCCTAAACAGTTTCCTATTTCCAAAAGATTTCTTACTTAATGAAGATGCTATTTCCTAAACGAAGTCAGATTTTCTCCCAGGAGGTCTATATAAAGAGGGAACAGATTCATTGTAAAAGGGGAGCCATTCATTGTATATTCCTTCTCTTGTTCTATTATTTTCTACATAGTTCTCTCTCTCTCTCCAAGGCTTTAAGCATTCAAGTTGGTGTCAAGATTCAAGGAAGTCAATGAGGGGAAGCTTGTTCCAAAGCGTATCGCTGACTAGTTTTTATTTTCCAAACTCTGTTTTTGTTTATTATTCTTATAGGATTATGTACAAGTTTAATGAGTTTTATTTAATTACTAATATTGAACCTAAAACTCTCATACTAGGGATTTGATGTAGCTTAATTTTTTGATTTCCAATTTATAATATTGAGATTTGTTTTTTGTTCATGATAAATTTTATTTTGAACTAATACTTTCAGGCACAGGCAGAGTTTCTCCCCTGGATTGATTTATTTCATTAATCACTATCGGGAGAAGGGTTTTTGATATGAATAGGGTAATAAATTACATGAGAATAATAAGTTAATGCGGAAGCTATATGATTTGGCTCATGGGGGGTTTTCATAAGTTAATGACCTTAGTAGGTTAACATAATTTTGGTACTTGGTATACAATCCCTGTGGAAATGATACTTTTCTCATTCTATATTTCTTGTTGCGATCGTACACTTGTGAAAATCACTGTCAAGTTTTTGGCGCCGTTGCCGAGGATTGGCGTTACCAATATCAATACTAATTAACATATTATTAATTTCGACATTTTTTTTGGTTAATTGAAATATTTGTTTATATTATTTGTAGTTTTATTTTATTTTATTTTATCAATTTTTTTTCATTATTTTCTTGCGAAGTATTTTCAGATGTTTCATTGACAAGTAGTCGCAAGTTTTATTCAACAATATTCAGAGCCATTTTATGCTACTTGGGCAAGATTTAATGAATTGTTGGAGAGATTTCCTTATCATAATTTTACAAATAAATATCTCACTTACATACTCTACTTTGGATTAGATGAAGAAACAAGAAGTTGAGTAGATAATGGATTTTCAGCAACCAGTATTCACCTTCCGGAAAGTAGCTATGGAGATGTACATTACATGTTAAATGATATGGCAGATTTTGACTATGATATGGCAAATTTTGGACTAACCTGTTGCCGATTGGGATCCTTCACGGCGGGGTTGGAATCACTGAATCCCCCAAATTTTGAGTAGAGAAGAAAAATAAAAGATTTAGAAGGATTTGATTGTTGCCCTAATAAAAATCTCACATGGAATTTATGAAGTGAACTCGCAGAGGAGTTTTAAGATCCAACAGAAGACCAATGAAGATTTGGAGGTACACGCACGAACATTGGGAAGATAACCAATAGAAACTAATGATATCAAGCATGATGAGTTGCAAGGTGAATTATGAGGAAACTTTATTGGAAAATTGCACCCTAAAGAAGTAAAAGCTTACCATGTGAAAAAAATGCAAACTCCTTTGAAAAGAACGGATTAAATCTTCACTTTCTTTGTTTCCAGACATAGATGTGATTAATGACCATGAAAAAGGTGAGTTACAGCTGGAGAAGTGGACATTGGGAGAGAGTTTAAATGAAGACAAGCAGCAAGCGAAATATTGTGGATGAAAGAAGATAAATGAAGACTGTTGAATTTGAGCTCATCAAAATTGAGACTGTTGATTTGAGCTCATCAATGGTTTTTATACACACACCACCGGAAGATCCTTTATGTCCAATGATACCACCTTCAATAAATTGTGTTCTCCATGATCTAAAATAATTTTTTCTCCAAGTTCATCATTCAAAGCGAGATGTTCTTGATAAGACGAGCATAAATTTTTTCAAACTAGCCAATCTTGAGGGCATTTTCAACCAAAACCCATGTGTGATATTACATGATACAAACTATGGGTGAAAGCCGTTATTTGATAGACTTCTCAAAAGTCGAGTTTAAAAGACTTTAAACAAAATGCTAATGGGAGGCAACCCATTATTTTCTTTCTTTTCCTTTGAAAATTATTTTTATTTGTATTTTTTTCATTTTTCCCCATCTTTAAACCATTATTTTCTTTTTATTTTGGTGTTTTATATTCATATTGTAGGTCAAGGAAGCATTAAAGAGGCTTGAAAACTGATTAAAAGTGCCAAAGTCAGGCTCTAGTACGGGCAGGGCGTGCTACCTAGCACCCCCGTGCTATCTCCAGAGAAAAATATGCCCATAGTCAGACTCTAGCACCCCAAGGCATGCTACCCAGCACCCCTGTGCTACACAACACCCCCTGGCAGCACCCCTGTGCTACACAGCACCCCAGGCCATGCTGCAGAATTTTTTTTTTTTTTTGATTTGAATGTTTTTTTTTTGTCCTTTTATGCCTTAGACCACATGCCCACATAAATTTTTTGTTTTTTTTTCCTTAACAATTATTATTATTATTGTGTTATGTTGTTCTTTTTCATTTTTAGAACTTAGCCATTGGAACCATGCTTTTTGTTTCCTTGATTTTTATTGTATTTTTTAATACAATGGTGTTAAGGCGCTTTCAACTTTATTTTTATTTTCTTACCTTGCATTGATGATTTATGATAAGTTTGGGAATTGGTCTTATTTTTGCACATATTGGGGACAATGTGCTAGATTAAGTTGGGAGAAGGAAAATTTTAGTTAAAATTTTAATCTTTTTATTTTGTTTATTCGTTTTTATTAGCTTAATATGGTTGGAATAATTGTTGGAAATAAATTTTGTTGAGAAAACTTGAAAATTATCTTAATTTCATTTAAAACTGCTGATGAATTAGTTGTTCTTCGAATGTTTTAATTTATTGTTTAACTTTAAATTTGAATTTTTGACTTAACATGATTCTTTGGTTTTAAACTATTTTATTTCGTAAGAATTATAAACACTAATTTTTTGAATTTTATTTGGATATATAAGGTATGTTTTTAAATCAAAATTTTATTTAACCTTGGCATTCCCTTTAGAACAAATTAGAAGAATTCCCTTTGAGACAAAATTTTAAATGCTTACAATTAGAAAGAGATGATTTAGGCATTTCTTTATTGAACTATCATATTTATGTTAGGCCACCTATAGTTTAATAATATGACTTGTTGCAACCAATTTGAAAAGCTATTAAGCCAAAAATTTTCTTGTTTACCTTTATTAAACCTAGCCAATTGAACCAACTTTAATTTCCTACCCTAAGCTGCAATAATGTATAATTGAAGGATTTCAATTTCTGTTAAAACATTAGCAACAAAAAGGGATAAAAATTTCATTTAATACTAGCAAGTTGAAGCAAGTAGAAAAAACAAAGAAGAAACACCCCATTAAAAGAAGAAATTCAATCAAGAATTCAAGTTTGAGGAATTAAAGTAAGGAAGAAATTATTCAAAGTATTATGAAAAGACCTTGCCAAAGTATCTCTAATTTTGAGCTTAGTTTTTAAGAACTTCAAGATTTAATCTCCCTTACAAAGACAAAATTTGTTTTTGATATTAATTGATATAATGAAAATCTTGATATTATGCATTTTCTGTGCTCTTTGTCTATCTTTTTATCCTTTTTCTTTGTTTAGCTAAAATTATACCTCTAAAACCCATTACAACCAAAATAAAGACCTTTTGATCATTTTAAATTGTATGCATTTCAATTGTGGAGAAGTGATGACTAATTTTGCCCATGGGAATGTTGAATTTATATCGTTAAACATCTTAATTAAAGGTTAAAATTTTTATGAAAATTCATATTCTACTTGTTATAGGTTGAATAATTATTGGTGTTGAAAATCTTATTAACTTATGTTTAAATTAAGGAATGTATTAACTTATGTTTAAATTAAGGAATGTGTTTCATTGGAAATTGAATTTTTGCTAGAATATAATTAGCATGGGAAACACTTGATTTATTCTCATTTTAATGATTTTTGATACTTTTAAAATTATGAATAATTATCCCCAACCATATTAAGCTAGCTTTGTTTAGTTTGTTTAGCTTGTGTTTTCTTTTTATTTTTAGTTTTGTTGCTTGAGGACAAACAATGATTTAAGTTTGGAGAATTTCGATAAGTGTATTTTTAGAGTAATTTTAATATAGTTTTTATTAGGATTGTTTAGTAGTTTTAATTACTTTTATTAGTTTTTATTTAGTTTTATTCATGTTTCAAAGCCTTCCGTTGGGAAACATATTATAAGAGGAGATACACAGGAAAAAGAGTAATTTTAATATAGTTTTTATTAGGATTGTTTAGTAGTTTTAATTACTTTTATTAGTTTTTATTTAGTTTTATTCATGTTTTTGTTCAAAGCTTCCTTGAAACATAATTATAAGAGAGATACACAGAAAATAGGTTGTGAACTATATTTCTATTATTCACAAACAATTGTATTTATACAGCATATATCCTCACAACCGATTTGGTTACAAGTGATAAAGTTTACAGCTAAATACAACTCTATGCATGTCAAGAATAACTAACACATACTAGTCTTATCCATTGGTTCTATACTCCCTCGCAAGATGGAGGTGCCACTTGCGTACTCCAACCTTGAAACGATTGTTAATAAACACTATTTTGGACAACGGCTTTGTAGGGAGATCAGCTAGTTGATCTTTTGTTGACACATGAGATACTCGAAGCTTCTTTTGTTGAAGAAGATCTCGTACGAAGTGAATGTCAATCTCTATGTGTTTCATCCTTGAATGATAAACTGGGTTTTGACAAGCATATGTGGTGGAGACATTGTCACAGTATAACACAGGAATAGGTGTCTTGATTCCAAGTTCAGTCAACAAAGAGCTTACCCAAACTACTTCAGAGGCTGCAGAGGCAACTGCTCGATACTCAGCCTTAGTAGAAGATCGCGCTACTGACTTCTGTTTTCTAGACGTCCAAGAGATAGGAACTTTGCCAAGATACAAAATGTAACCTGAAGTAGACAGTCGATCATTCGGATCTCCAGCCCAATCTGCATCAGAAAAGGCATGAAAAACAAGAGTAGGTTATGGATGTATCATGATACCATAATCTATTGTGGACTTTAGATACCGCAGTAACCTCTTAAGAGCATCCCAATGTTTTGCAGTCGGACTTTGCACATATTGAGACAATTTGTTAACTGAAAAACAAATGCCTGGCCTGGTCCAGGTTAAGTACTGCAGTGCACCCACTAATTTCCTGTATGCAGTGGATTCCACTTCCAAAGAACTGGAAGTATTCTTAGACAAACTCGTTGTAGTCACAAATAGAGTGGAGATAGGTTTTGCTCCATGCATACCCGAAGCAACTACAACTTTTCGAATATAGTGATGCTGTGATAAGAACAGCCCACCTACTGTATGTTGAACATCTATACCCAAAAATAAATTCAACTTTTGTGGATCTTTCAAGGAAAACCTGGATGCCAGCTCCGCAATAAACAATTTAATAAACTCATTACTGCTTCCAGTGAGTAGCAAATCATCAACATAGACAAGGAAAAAACACATAGTGGCACCCTTACTGTAAATGAATCATGAATGGTCACTCTTTGACTGAACAAAACCATATTGAAGAGCACAAGTTTGCAATGCTTGATACCAGGCCCTTGGGGCTTGTCGAAGACCATACAACGCCTTAACAAGTTTACAAACATAATGTGGTTTTGCAGAATTCACATAACCAGGTGGTTGTTTCATAAATACCTGTTCTTGCAATGGACCATGAAGGAAAGCATTGTTGACATCCAACTGACAAATACTCCACTTGTTCAAAACTGCCACTGTCAAAACTATATGAATCGTTGCTGGCTTTAAGACTGGACTGAAAGTATCTCCAAAATCCACTCTAGGCCTCTGATTGTATCCCTTTGCTACCAATCGCGCCTTGTATTTATCAAGTGAACCATCTGCATTTCTTTTTACCCGAAAAATCCACTTACAGCCGATTAAATTTTGATCATTGCAAAGAGGAACAAGCTCCCAAGTTCCATTAGTCATTAAAGCATCAAATTCAGAAGACATTGCCTTTCTCCATTCTGGAATTTTCAGAGCTTGAGACACACATGTTGGTTCCAGACTTGGTGGCAAAGGATGTTTTGTAGCTGAGTGACTGACCTTGGGTTTGAAAATATTATTTTGAGACCTCGTGACCATTGGATGGGTGTGAACTGGCTGAGACGGAATAGAGGCAGGACTTGAGGACAACAATGATTCAGTGGATGTAGATGAAGAAGACTCACGATTGAAGGGAGATGGAGACTGGGAAGAAGAACTCGACAACGAAGACCCAGAGGACGTTGATGAAGAACCTAATTCAGAAGAAGACGAAGACTGGAATGAATCATCTGCGGAATGAATTACAGATGGACTCGAGGAATCCCTAGAATTGAATGGTATAAGATTAAAACCATTTGATGGAAACAACGTCATACTAGTCGTATTGGAATCTGAATGTAAGTGAGAGGACCTGGACAACATCGTTTTAGAATTAGGAAAATCATACCAGTCAGCTGTACTCGTGTTCTGCAACCAAAGTTTTGCACTAGGAAAGCTATTTTCCACAGAGAGAACATGACGAGATACATAAACCTTTTGACTCTGTAATTCATAGCAAAGATATGTACTTTGACTTAAGGAGTATCCCAAAAAGATACAAGGTTTGGACTTAGCTTCAAACTTGTGATGAGCATACGACCTAAGATAGGGATAACACAAACAGTCAAAGATTTTTAGTTTACTATAATTAGGCTGCCTATGAGATAACTTAAGAAATGGAGACTGCATTTGAAGAATAGGTGTGGGAAGCCGATTAATAAGGTAAGTAGCTACCTGAAAAGCATAAGTCCAAAATTTTGATGGTAAATAGGCAGACTGCAATATTGTAAGTCCAGTTTCCACTAAATGCCTATGACGACGATCTACGGTGCCATTATGTTAAGGTGTATGAGGTGGTGTTTTAAGATAAGAAATTCCATGATTTTGGAAGATTGTTTTTAAAGCAATATATTCACCTCCCCCATCGGTATAGACACTAACAATCTTAGTTCAAAACATATTCTCAACTAGTTTCTGGAAAACTGGAAAAATTGTGGCAACATCAGATTTGGCTTTTAAAGGATAAAACCAAATATCCTTTGTATAGTGAATATTAAATAATATCTAAAACCATCAATTGACTGAATTGGAGCTGGGCCCCATAAATCAGAGTACAACATTTCTAATGGGCGAATATTAGTAAGAGAAGAAAGACCAAAGGCGAGTCTATGACTCTTATTACAGTGACAGGAATTACAATCTAAACCAGTAGACAACTCAGGCAAATGAAATTTAGACAGAACATAATGACTGAGTCTAGCAGTAGGGTGACCAAGACGTTGATGCCAAACATACGACGAACCACGAACAGCGGAATGAGAAGCAAAAGGAGACCGATCTTTAGAAAGTGAAGAAAGACGATAAAGTGAGTGCTTAATTTGCCCCTTTGTGATTATCTCCCCCGTGACCAGATCCTTAACAAGTAAACAGTCAAAGAAGAATTCAATAGAAACATTATTAGCCAGACAAAAAGCGGAAACAGAGATAAAGTTCTCTTTACCACGATGAACACATAAGACATTATTCAAGGAACATGTTTTTAATGGAAAAGAAATTAATTGGGAACCAACATGCGTTATTTGTAAACCTTTACCATCAGTGAGGTGCAGTTCATCAAGACCATCATAGGGCGCATGGAAAGACAGATTCTGCAAATCATTAGTGATATGATGAGAGGCACTGTATCTAAGATCCAATTAGGAGGCTCTTGAGCAGTAGCATGATTAGCTTTCGGCTGAGGGAAATTATCTTTGAAAAAAATTCTTTGCACGAAAGCATTGCTTTGCACTATGACCAGGTCTTTCGCATATCTGATATACAACCTTTGACCCACCAGCTCCTTTCTTTGTCGAATTATTTCGATAATTCTGATCCACATAAAACTGTGAACCTGGGGAATTGGAATTTTCTACAGAAAACCCCTGATTATCACCTCTTGAACTGTGACGAGAATGATGGCCTTTCCAAACACTATTAGCTATGATAAGCATTGGATCATAAGAATCAACTTTCTTTAGATACAGCTCATGTGCTTGGAGCTTATCTTGAAGATCGTCGAAAGAGATAACAGAATCACGTGCCCTTACTACTGCTGCAATATCCCTGAATTCAGGGCCAACACCATTAAGCACATGTATAACCAAATCGACATTAGAGACTGGATGTCCTGAGAGAGAGGGATCTTCTAAAATAGAATTAACAGATTGTAAATATTCAGAGAGAAATCTGTTCTCACGTTTTAAATTAGCAAGTTTCTCATGAAGAGAAAGAATCCTTGTAGCAGAACGGTTTGCACAGGAAGATTGAATTTTGTCCCAAGCATCGGCAGAGGAAGAGGCAGATGAGACAATATGCATTGCTGAAAAACTCGTTGCTACAATAATAGCAGCTAGAACTAATTGATCTTGACAGATCCAAAACTCATAATCCCTATTGAATTCATCCTTCCCATCTTATGAATAGTCTGTGAAGGGCAAGGCAGAGATCGATCCACATACCCCATCAAGTTGTGTCCGTTAAGCACAGGCACAATTTGAGCTCTCCATGCAGGATAATTTTATTGTGTAAGCTTCAAGGGAAACTGAGTAGCATTGAAAGAAACCGGAGTTCTACCAGTAGAGTGAACAATATTTGGGAGATTAGATGAAGAAGCCATCGAATCAAGATAGCTTCAGTAACAAAATAAATAAGTACTTCCTTAAAAAAAAAAAATTTAGATCGACAACGAAAACCAGAGGGTTTTCAGCTCTAATACCATATAAGAGAGATACACAGAAAATAGGTTGTGAACTATATTTCTATTATTCACAAAAAATTGTATTTATACAGCATATATCCTCACAACCGATTTGGTTACAAGTGATAAAGTTTACAGCTAAATACAACTCTATGCATATCAAGAATAACTAACTCATACTAATCTTATCTGTTGGTTCTATAATAATTTGCTTGATCTTAAGGAAATTTGTAGGATTTTGGTACAGAAAAGAGCAAAATAAGGCAAAACACTTAGGCTCTAGCACGCCCTGCCCATGCCTCATAGCATGCCCGTGCTAAAAATCAATTATTGTTTTGAGTCGAAAACGCCAGCCAGTCCCTACCACTTGCATGGGCCCACCTCAGATATTTTCCTGATGTGCAAATCAAGTTCTTAGGCTCTAGCACGCCCTTGCCCCATGCCTCATAGCATGCCCGCTTGCTTAAAAAATTCAATTATTGTTTTGAGTCTTTTGAGTCGAAAACGCCAGCCAGTCCCTACCACTTGCATGGGCCCACCTCAGATATTTTCCTGATGTGCAAATCAAGTTCTAATCCTATTTAGGCACATGAGAGAGTCCTAATTGAGAAAAAAATCGAAAGCTTAAACAGTTTCTTATTTCCAAAAGATTTCTTACTTAATGAAGATGTTATTTCCTAAACAAAGTCGGATTTTCTCCCAAGAGGTCTATATAAAAATGGAACAGATTCATTGTAAAAGGGGAGCCATTCATTATATATTCCTTCTCTTGTTCTATTATTTTCTATATAGTTCTCTCTCTCTCTCTCTCCTCTCTCTCTCCTCTCTCTTCTCTCTCTCTCTCTACCTCCTCTCTCTCTCTCTCTCTCTCTCTCCAAGGCTTCAAGCATTCAAGTTGGCGTTAAGATTCAAGGAAGCTGTTCAAGCCTATCGTTGATTAGGTTTTATTTTTAAACTCTCTTTTTGCTTATTATTTTTTTATGAAATTATTTACAAGTTTAATTGAGTTTTATTATTACTATGTTGAACTAAAACTCTCATACTAGGGATTTGATGTAGCTTAATTTTGATTCCAATTTATAATATTAGATTTTTTTTTCCCTGTTCATAATGTAATTTATTATTGAACTTAATGCTTTCAAACAGAATTTCTCCCCTGGGTTGATTTATTTCATTAATCACTATCGGGAAACAGGTTTTTGATAAGAATAGGGTAATAAAGTACATGAGAATAATAATTTGATGCGGAAGCTATATGGTTTGACTCATGGGGGGTGGGGGTTTTCATAAGTTAATGACCTTAGGTTATGAATTCATAAACAAACCATAAAACTTAATGATTTAATTCATGTTTGATTGCGTTATTGGAAGATAGTAATCAGACTGGGTTAAAATAGCTAACAATACATCGGGAGAGATTGTTAGTGGTTTTAGGGTTGTTTTCCCTACTTGAACAATTAAAATTGATTATCAAACTAATAGAATAAATTGAATAGAATTTAGTGAAGTTAAAATCCCTAGTAGCTTGTAAACCTTGATTTCTTTTAATCAAAATTTGCCTTGCTTGATTTCTTCTTATTCTCTTTTATTTATTAAAGTTAGTTCTTAAATATAATTCCCTATATTGCCGTCTAAATAATAGTAGATTAACATAATTTTGGTACTTGGTATACAATCCCTGTGGAAACGATACTCTTCTCATTCTATATTAACATAATTTTGGTACTTGGTATACAATCCCTGTGGAAACGATACTCTTCTCATTCTATATTACTTGTTGCGATTTTGTACACTTGCGAAAATCGCTGTAAAAAAAAAAAATTAAAAAGATCTTAATTAAAAATTTGAAATTTTGACTAAAAGAAAATCTTGGTTTTGGTTTTTCAGTTTGTATTCTCAGTATAAACTTACAGCACCTCATGCTTTCCTCTAACTGCACTCACTCATACAAAACATTTTAGCAGTAGGAGAAGTACAAAAAAAATACAGTCAATTCTATGGAGTAATAGTCATTAGTATTACCATTATTTTTATTATTCTATAACCAAAGCAAAGGTTTCTTTCATAAAAATGGACAAAGTGTACATCATAGTATGCCATATTTTAGGTCAAAGGCATAGTAATTTGTCGTGGAAATATGATAAGGTTTGGTATTTCAACCATAACAATTGCAAAACAAATATCAACCAAAACATAATATTTAGTCATTTTAACAAATCATTAAAAAGGTGATGTTTACCTGTCAAAAGAACACATTTTTGAACACTTGTACAAATTAATTATCAGGAAGACACAAACATATTGTCTTGAGAAATAGAAGAAACTACAAAACAATAGTCTTTTTCTAATATAATTGTTGGCATCATTTGACAAAGAATAAGATTTTAGTCATCAATGAATATGGACAAGCATTAGATGATGTTATCAATAAGTAACTAAATAGTTTCATTTACTACAAAAATTAGAAACTAAATTAATAATCATCCAAGCCCATTAAATAAAGAAAATAAGCAAGAAAACCAAAAAAAGCATTTACCGAAAATAATTGAACTGCATCAAATATAAGAGTGAAATACATGGAGGCCATATTTCTTAAATACTCCAAAACTAAAATAAATGACAAGAACCTTTAAGTTAAATAATTAAAGCTTTTACACTCTTTAACTTAAATAATTGAGAACCTCTTGTACCGATGCAGGACCATATTTGAATATTTCATTTGGGTAGGAAGCTTCCCTTCCCTTTCTAAAATTGCTTTTTTAATAGGTGGAATCTTATACCTATGCGAACCTTTTGCTCGCATTATTTCTATCATGCATGATTGCAATGTCAAAAATATACAGTTGGACTTTCCTGCTGGAAAAGCTTTAAAGGACTTCATAACTGCAGATACGAGCTCATCAATAGTCTTCGGTGATTCCTTGTATTGTAAGGATTGAACTGCTGAAAAAAATTCAAGATCTAAAACATTTAAATCTGGAGAATTTGGAGGTTAACACATCAAATGAATATCAAATCCATCTTGTTTAGCAGCTTGGCAAAATTCTTCATCATTTTGATCAATGTGTGTTCTTGTGTTATCTTACCGAATAAATATTGGAAAATTTGAATCCTCTCTTGGCCATTTTGCCTTGATTTGAATCCTCTCTTGGCCATTTTGCCTTGATAGTAGGTATAATCTTTTCAATTCAGTATGATTTTATAACTTCTCTATTTACTGAAGTTATCGGTTTTGTCTCTAGAGTACCTGCAGCTCTATTGACGCTCGTCCTTTTAGCCGGCTCATTGTAACAAAAGGAAATACACCAATTTTTCCAGAGAAAAGCTTAATTCCTTGTGCATCAAACCTTGGACGAGCTAAAAACATGAATTTTCCAATAAAATTTTTGCTTTTACAATTGCGTAATGGATCTTCTTCATCCGGTAAAAAGTAGTAAGTCTCAGATTTTTTTGTCATATAGAACCACTTCTCATCGATACGAATGATGTTATACATCCCACTGAAAATTGGATCACGTTGTATGCTACCATTATCAAGCATTGATATACAAAACTGCAATCGAGGTCTCTTGTTTTCTACCTTCAAAAAAGGTTTTATAGCATTTGAATGTCGTCGTATATGTCCTAATCTGAGACATCTAAACATTGTGCTCTTTTTCATGTCTAAAGAACAAGCTAGAGACCGAATAGTTGTTCTCTTATCTAGAGACCGAATAGTTGTTCTCTTATGTACAAGGACCTCATGGATTCTGCTAAAGTCAAACTCAATTCTCTTGCGACCATAATTTCCTGTCTTTCTTTGTGATACAAAAGCTTGTCTTTCTCCATTTTTCGATTATTTCCAAATGCGTTGAACAGTATGTATACGAACATTAAAGTTTGATGCCACCATAGTTGTCACTTCTTCTCTTAATTTTCCATCAATACTTTTTTTGTAGAAGCATATCATATATGGCTCGGCGTTCATCATTACACATTTTTTCTTGTTTGATTGTGACTTGGTGATTGCAATAGCCCTTTATATATTTCATTCTCATCTATTAAAATAATGCAAAATGAAACCTAAGCATATAAGACTATGATTAAATTAAATATTGATGAAAAAAAATTAAGGCTAATAGAAGAAAGTAAAAAATATTTTGCTAAGTTAAACGTTAAAAGAAGTAAGTTACTCAAGCCAACAGTTAAAAGAGTAAGTATAATAAAAACCTTTTAAAAAGCAACAGCAACATGACCCAGCAAATGTCTTAAGGAAAACATATGAATATGCTGACGCAAATTCTAAGGAAAACATATGAATATGTGCAACTCTGTTGCCATTTTCCAAAATCTTAACAAATCACAGCCATAAAATGTATAAGCAAAACATTGGCTAAATACAATATTCTAGATGAAACATGTTTTGCAGTGAAATTTATAAGATAAATTGTAAAGCAGATGAAATATATGAATATGTGAAAAGAGATTCATTCAGATCATTTATAATCCAATTGAATGGAAGAAAGTGAAATGAGCTTTAATCAACAATTCAAAAAAAAAAAAAAAACCTGTTATAATTTGGCAAAATTGAACATTATAAACAATGAACTGGACTAACCTTCCTCTGTATCGCCATCATCTCCTATAAATGGTTCAGTATTTATGTCAAAGAAAAACTGATCTCATTCACTTGAGAATTCGGGTAGAGGTTGAGGTTAGGAAATGAAAAAAAAATCAAGATTGTGATTTGGCAAGTCAATATGCGTTTCCTCTTCTCTAACTTCTTCATCAGTATCATAATGTATAGGACTTTTATTAAGATCTAAAATTTCATTGTCAGGTGTTGTCGCCATTTTGTTTTTGTCTTATGCATTTTTAGGACTCTTAGTGTTTTACTGTTCAATAATTACACATTTAAATTTTTGGCGGAATCAAATCTAAAATTTTGGAGGAATAAAATTTGTAATAATTAATCTTTTAGTTTTTTTTTTTTTTTGGTGAAGAGAGAGACCCTCTTTTAATTGATCTTTTACAATAGTTTTACGATTTAGAAATAACGTAATTATAGTGGTATATTATTGGAGAGAGAATGATTGAGAATTGAGATAAGAATAATAATGTGAGATAAAGGGTAATTTGATCAAGTTATTTTTGATTTTGCTATAATTTAGGCAAATTAATTGGTTATTAATTCTCATGTAGAAACCTTAAACGACTTGTAATATGAGACAGAGGGAGTAATATCAATTATTTATATATAGGAGTAATATCAATTATTTATATATAAGAATTTATATAATTAACTATATATGAAAATAATATCTAATCATTAATATCATAATTTATATAGTAAAATTAATATACTTAAAAAAAATATGAATTATAATATAATTAATTTATCTAATATAAATTGTTACATTCATATTAAAATCAATTAAAAAAAATCATGTATTACGTTTTTTCTATGAAATTATATAATTTAGTTAAACTATAAATAAGCATGTAAATAAATAAATATAATCAATTGTATATGAAAGTGATGATGATATATTATCTAATCACAACTTTATAAATTACAAAATATTATATAAAAATTTAAATATATTTATCAATATAAAAATTTTTTGAAATAATTATTACAAAATTAATACATTTATAAAAAATATAAAAAATTTAAATATATTTATCAATATAAAAATTTTTTGAAATAATTATTACAAAATTAATACATTTATAAAAAATATAATAAGTATATAATGTACTTTAAACGAGCAAATTCGCAAGCTTGTTCAACGAGCTTATTAAATCAGCAGATTCACGAGCTTGATTCACAAGTCTATTAAACGAACTTGTTCGCAAGCTTTTTCAGCAAGCCAGTTCGCGAACCAATTCAACGATCCTATTCTCAAGCCTATTCAACGGACTTGTTCGCAAGCTTGTTCAGTGAGCTTATCACGAGCTTGTATAGCAAGCCAGTTCGCGAGCTTATTCAACGAGCCTGTTCGCGAGCCTCACAAATGATACAATTCGTGACCCTTACCGAGTTGAACTACCTCATGCTTAAACTTGTTTCATTTATCTAAATGAGCCTAAAATTTTGATCAAGTTTGGTTCGTTTAAAAACAAACTCGGATCGAGCCTCACCTCAAATAGTTCAAGAATAGTTTAGTTCGCTTATAGCCCTAGCCATGATTTCCAAATATTGAGTTCAAATTAAGATTTCCCATTGGATTTGGAATGATTTGACTATATTATTGCCTATCTTTGCAAAACTTGAATTTTAGACCTCCACGGATGGCAATTCTATTAGCGTGTCAATTTTCAACAAGCAAAACCTTTACACTTAAAATGACACATTTTTTTGGTAGATTATGAATATGCAATGATTTTTTTTTTTTTTTTTTTTTTTTTGCAGATTATGAATATGCAATGAGTTTTGCAAATTGACATCGTTTACAACTCGAATTAATTAATTTCGACTAAAATAACTAGGCTCCGAATCCAAAACTCACAGGAATCGTCATAAAATAGTTGTTTCATCATTTACCTTATGAATATGCAATAAGATAATTAGCGTTTGAAACTAATTAAAATGGATTAGTACATGAAAAATGGAAATTTTAATGATCAAATTTAAGTTCTAACTATTTAGTTTGTAGTTTATTTTTTTATTTATAACTTAATTGATTAAAGAATTATAAAATATGTTTGATTACATATTTATTGGTGTGAGGTCTCGATCCGAGCACATGTATCTAGAATGCTAAAGGATCACGTATGTCTAGAATACTAAGGGATCAAAAGTGCTCATTTAAATCAGGCTCATGGAAAAAGCCTAATTAATGATGTTGTTTTTAAAATTAGAGTTGCCACTTAAGTTTTAATTTAAAGAGAAAATCTAAGAAACACCCTAATTTGACTCCAATAACTATCCGAAAAGGAAAATGCGATGTTCAGAAAACAAAGGAGAATTCAGAGACTAAATTTTCAATTTAAAATAGCTTTTGTTTTGGCCTTAGTTAGAGCTTGATTCATGAAAATTAATTTGATGAATAATATAATATGCATGGAAATATTAGATTATGCATGGTAATTATATCATTTAAAGCAATAAAGTAAAGGCCAAAAAGTTAAAAAAAAAAAAACAAAATGAATTGAAATAAATAGGAAGTATTATCTCTACCCTCTTTTGAAAACTCTAGGATGATCACATGTCTTCCAAACAATAAAGCAATAAAGAATTAGAAAGAAGATGAAGAAATTTTTGTTGATTTGGTTCGTAACTTGAAGCAAGTCTGCTTTTATATTTTGGTTTATTAGATGAGCATTAAAAAAGGGGGAAAAAAAACTCTGTGTTTAAATTAAAACTCGTCGAATTAACTTTGTTGGCAAATTAAAATCAACTTGCCAATTTAAGGTTCATGTAAATTGGCATTCAAATTTCAGAGAAGTTGTACAATTCATGCAAAATTCTTTAGATTGATTGTCAACGTCTAGAGTTTGAAATTCATGCTATATATATATATATATAAAAAAACAACATGAATTAAAAAAAATGTTATTTTCAAGTTTTTGAGATCCATGTGAACAAGTTCATACCAAGTCTTGAAGAGATATTTATAGATACATAAATTTTATTAAATTAATTTAATATTAACTTAATTATTTAATTAGCTAAACTAAATTATTAATTAGGTAACTAAATAATTTATTTTGATACTAATCATTAAATTAGTTATTTAAAATAAAATTATTGGTTAAAATAAAATTATTGGATAAATATTATTACTTTATTAAAAAATAATATAGTAAAGTCAATAAAAATTCGCTAATTGAACCAATTTAATTAGATAATTGATGTATAAGTTAGGTATCGTCATAAAGATAAATGATGGGTTAATTATTACTGATAATTTATCAAATGGATCGATCAAATCACATACTTGGCAAAATGACTTCCTTAAATTACATATTTGGCCACCATAGGACTGCATTGTAATTTTTTTGATATAATATTTTAGTATCTCTCCTATGACCTCTGTGTTTTCTTGTTGACTTAACGGAGAAGATGCAAAAATTGGACAAATAAATTTAATAGTGCAACGAAAGCAAAATATGAGGACAAATTAATATATTTAAAAAAGACAAGGACGACTAGTTGTATTTCGTAAACCACAGGGATCATATTATAATTTTTCTTAAATCTTTATGAATAAGGAGCCTCTTGTAACACCCATTGCTCGGTTTCAAAGGATTACATGACAGCTGCCACATTCGGTACCGGAGTCACCATTCTAAGCTACATATTCAAATCTTATATGCTAAATATGTGAGTAAATTATATATACAATTTCGAGTCTATGGTTTTACTTAGAAAATGATTTTCAAAAATACTACAAGAAACTGCAAGAGCCTCCCCTAAAAACTAGACTTAGCAAACAATCTGTGAAATAAAAAAACACTTCTAAGTTCAATCTCAACAATCCATCAACTCCACTTCTAAGTTCAATCTCAACAATCCATCAACTCCAATAATCGATTCTAGATGTACTTCAATATCAACTCATCATTAGCATTAAGCATTATATAATATCCATATATAATTCCATACAACATATCTAACTAAAATCCATAAAGTGACATATATATAATATGGAAAGTTCTAAACCATAACTAAATGTTCTTCTAGAACGTCTGTTAATACATAAATCCTTAATCAAATACTGTTTCCAATAATTAAGATTTACATGTCATACTCAATACAAATTGAAACACAATAAACTATCCATCAAAGTTGTCTTTGGCTCTATAGTAGGATCTGAACTCCAACAATATTCCCGAGTCTACAACCAGTGCATGACAAATATCAACTCGCGGAGTATAAAATTCAGTGGTGCTCAATAACATATATATGTAGTCATTTATGATAAGCCAACTGTAAATAGATAAGTTTATCTATTAGTTTGGACTCCTATAAGATAGGAATTGATGTACCTAAATGTAGTTAGGTTAGATACAAATTTGATGTACCTAAATGTAGTTAGGTTAGATACAAATTCTTCACACTTCTGTAATATATATTCGGCTGTATAGCTAATGATAAACACAACTTCTCTTCTTGCCTCATATATTTCTCTATATGGTATCAGAGCCTAAATAAGCCTTCTGTTCTTAGCTTACACATTTCCTCTATTTTTCAATTCATCAATCTTCAATGGCTTCTTCATCTTCGGCCAATATCACTCATTCTTCTGGTAGAGTTTTAATCTCTATCAATGGCTATAAATTGCCATTAAAGCTAACAGCTCAAAACTATCCCACATGGAGAGCCCAAATTGCTACGGTTCTTCGTGGTCATAATCTGATTGGTTATGTTAACCGAACCTTACTTCCTCCTCCTACTATGATTAAAAAGGATGGTAAGGAGATTGATAATTCAGATTTTGAATTTTGGTATTACCAAGACCAACTGGTTCTCGCTGCCATCATGGCCTCAATGAGTTTTTCCTCTTTGCACGTTGTTGCTTCAGCAAACTGTTCTCCAAATGCGTGGGATTGAATTCAAGTTTCCTTCGCAAATAAGTTTGCTACTAGAGTTCTTTCTCTTCGCGAAATGCTATCTAATGTGAAGAGAGAAAACAAAAGTGTTTCTGATTATCTTCTGCTTGTTAAAACCATTGCAGATGATCTCTCTCTTTGTGGAAGTCCCATTTCAGACATTGATTTAATTGTTCATGTTTTAGATGGTATTGGACTAGAATTTCATGATATTGACGCTGCTGTTCGTGTTCGTGATACCATGATCATGTTTGAAGAATTGAAAGACAAGCTCTTGGCTCATGAGATCTATTTGCGGAAGATTGATCCTTCCTATGATCCAGCACCCATCTTCATGATATTTGACGCTGCTCGTTCGTGTTCGGTGATACCATGATCATGTGTTCATGTTTTAGATGGTATTGGACTAGAATTTCATGATATTGACGCTGCTGTTCGTGTTCGTGATACCATGATCATGTTTGAAGAATTGAAAGACAAGCTCTTGGCTCATGAGATCTATTTGCGGAAGATTGATCCTTCCTATGATCCAGCACCCATCTCTACTAATCAGGTTCGACGTGGGGCTGGGTCTTGTCAACAGCAGCGCTGACCAGGTTCCAATGAAGGTTTCTCTATTGGAGGACAGCGCCAAGTCAAGCAAGGTTCTGATTTCTCTTCAAGGCAGGGACTGAATAATATTAGTTGCTAGATTTGTGATAGACCAGGTCATCGTGTAAAGCAGTGCTATCTGCTAAAGATTATTTCAAGGTAAATAATTGTCCACAGCCACAGGCCAATCATGTCAATCACTCTAGGTCTTCTGACACTAGTTGTGTGATGGATTCGGGAGCAACGCATCACATAACAAATGATCTTCAGAATCTATCCTTTTATGCCCCTTATGATGGTCTTGATGAGCTTCACTTAACGGACGGTTCAGGTTTGCGTATAACACTTGTTGGCTCAAAATGTCTTTCTTTTCCTAAAAAGCAATGCACCTTGGATGATGTTTTATATGTTCCTAATTCTAAAGAAAATTTGATCTCTGTTCCTCAAATGTGTATTAATAATTGAGTCTCTATTGAATTCTTTCTTGATTGTTTTGTGATTAAGGACCTTCAAACCCGGGAGACAATCACAAAGGGAATGCTTAAGAACTTTCTTTGCTGGTTGCGATCCTGTCATCCAACTGCTCATTTCAGTGTTCCTGCATCTTCTATCTTCTGGCATCAACATCTTGGGCATCCTTCTTCCAAGATTTTTAGTTTTATTGTGACTCACTTTAAGTTACCTTTGTCGTCGTCTAAAGATTTAGTTTGTGATTCCTGTCATTGTAATAAGAGTCACTGTTTCACTTTTGGTCAGTCTTCATTATCTAGTACTCGTCCATTGGAACTGTTGCACTCTGATGTATGGGGACCTGCCCTTGTGCAATCTATTGATGGCTATAGATACTATCTTATTTTTGTCAATCACTTTACGAAGTATATCTGGTTCTATCCTTTAAAAGTCAAATCTGAGGTTTATTCTGTTTTTCCTGTCTTTCAAAAATTGGTTGAAAATATTTTTTTATACAAAAATTGTCTCTGTTTATACTGATGGTGGTGGTGAATTTCAGGCTCTTAAAAAGCTCTTTCATAATCATGGAATCAATCACCTATAAACTCCGCCTCACACACCGCAACACGATGGTACGGCTGAACGACGACACTGTCATTTGGTTGAAACGGGTTTGACACCTCTTCATAATGCTTCTCTACCTAAATCGTACTGGTCATATGCTTTTAGGATAGCGGTTTATCTTAGTACTCAACTTCCTACACTAATTCTTGATTTTTCGTCACCTTATTCTAAATTGTTTTGCAAGTCTCCTAATTATTCTAGTTTACTTATTTTTGGGTGTCTTTGCATCCTTGTTTACGTCCATATGCTCGAAACAAATTTGATACCAAATCTGTCCCATGTCTGTTTCTTGGGTATTCTAGTAATCAAAGTGCTTACTTATGCTATAATGTGGAGTCTAGCAAAATGTACACTTCAAGGCATGTTGTTTTATTGAAAATCAATTTCTATGTGTGTTAATATCATCTTCAGATTTGCAAAATTCCAACTCCTCTTCTTGGTATGATCTGGTGTCGTTTGAATCAGCACATATGCAGGTTCCTTTTCAAACTTCAAGTTAAATTGTTCCTGCTGAACCAATTCCAGCTTTGCCTTCCATTTTTGCATCATCTGTTCCTGCACAATTTGAGTCTACTGCTGATATTCCACTGTCCTTGACTGTTCTAGCATTCTCATCAAGTTCTTCGATGTTTTCTTCATCATCATCAATAGCTACTCCACCTTCGGGTGTTGTACCTACTGTTCTGCGCATTTCGGTTCATACCCATTCAATGCAAACGAGGTCTCAAAATAATATTTTCAAACCTAAGCATATTAATAATGTAACAAAATATCCATTTTCCCGGTTCATACCATTCAATGCAACGAAGTCTCAAAAATAAATAATTTTTTCAAACCTAAAGGCATAATTAATAATGTAACAAATTCCTCTTTTGTTTTATGTGAAACCCCAATTGTGTGTTTTTGCAGGCCATGGGAAAGTTCTTTTAATGGCGACAGGATATGTGTCTTAATAGAATACGATGCAATTAATCAAAAACTGAAACTTGGGTTTTGGTTCCTTTCCATCCAAGGAGCATACAACTTATTGGATGTAAAATGGATTCTTTTAGAACTAAGAAAAAGGTTGGTGGTTTTATGATAACTATAATGGCGTGTGTTAGTGCAAGGGGTATAGTCAGATGATGGGAATTTTAATTTTTGGCAATACTTTTAGTACCTTGTTCTCTTAAATCGATCCATTTGATTAGAACTTATTTTTTGACTCTTGCTATCACTTATAATTGGCCTATTTCTGCAGCTAGATGCTTGAATAATGCGTTCTTGCATTGGTCCCTTTAACAGGAGAATGTATTCATGGACAGTCCTCTAGTTTTGTTGATTCAAAGCAACCCCGAAATTATGTCTGCAAATTGGTCAAAAGGGCCTCTACATTGGACTTCGTCTAAGGCACAACGAAAGCTTGGTATCAATACATAACTTCGAGGTTGTGCACTAGGAGCATGGTTTTTGTTCAATCAAGTGGTGATCACCTCATTATTTTATTCTACAACCAAGGGTTCTGTGGGTTTGTTATTTCCTTGTAATACTATGTGATGATGGGTTCTGTGGTTTGTTATTTCCTTGTATATGTTGATGATCTCTTACTTACAGGAAATAACATAAGTTTTATTGATAACTTTGTCGACATGTTATCTTGTCAATTTTCTCTCAAAGATCCTCAGCCACTGCATTTTTTTCTGGGAATTGACATTCAGACAACAACCAAGGGTTTGTTTTTGTCACAATACCATCACATTCGTAAATTATTGGAACAACTTGGAATGGAGGGTGCAAAGCTGGTTACTACACCAATGGCTATGAAAGATGTTCTTGTCAAGTCATTAAGTTCGGCTATGTCTCATGAAGCTACTAGATATAGGCAAACTGTAGGAGAACTGCAGTATCTTACGTGGACACGGCCAAACATTAGTTATGCTGTTGGTAAACTTTCTCAATTTATGCAATATCCAAATCAACACCATTGGCATGCACTTAAAAGATTGCTACGGTATCTCAAATCTACTGTTGATTATGGACTTCTAATCTCGCCTCAATCTTCTCTGGCATTTCATGCTTTCTTTGATGCAGATTGGGCGGGAGATCCATCCGATCGGTCATCTACGTCTGGTTATATTGTGTATCAAGGTTCGGTGCCTATTTTCGGTGCCTATTTCTTGGTCATCTAGAAAATATAAATCAGTTGCACGGTCATCTACGGAAGCAGAATACGGGGCTGTGGCATCTACAGCATCCGAGGTAATATGGATTCAAAATCTCTTGAAAGAACTTGGAGTTCAATCAAAAATTTCGACTCCTTCGATCTATTGTGACAATATATCCACTATATATACTGCCAAAATCTGGTATTTCACTCAAGGATGAAACAGATCGAGATTGATGTGCGTTTTGTACGAGATTTAGTTCACAAAGGATTTCTTAGAATTGCACTTGTATTAGCCAAAGATCAACTTGCAGACATGTTGACTAAGCCATTGTTAAAGGCTATGGTCAATCTCAATAGAGTCAAGATCGATGTTCATCATGGCACCCCAATCTTGAGGGGGCGTAATATGTAACATCCCTTCCCGGTCCACCCGTGACCGACCGCATCTACTGTTCCGACCACCCTGATTATACCACCCTCGGTTTTTTTTGCGCCCATGCATTCAATTATGATGTCCCCTCGTATACTTACTGATCTTTAGTCAGGATGAGTGTGTGATGTCTTCAAACATGATTAATAAGATGTTATTATGTATAGGACAGGTGAGCTCAAAGTGAGAAGAAAATTTGTTAAACTAAAAGAGATATCAAACCTTCAACCCAAAAGCTTTAAACCTTCTTCTTAGTTTCCTTTTTCTTCTCACTTTGAGCTCACCTCTCCTATACATAATAACATCTTGTTAATCATCCAAAATCTCACTAAATTATGAAATTCAAGAAATTCAACTTACTTGGAGAGAATAGAGGTTGAATTTAATGCTTGAATACCATTAAAATTGATGGAGATAAAGATGAAGAAGATGGAGAAAAGAAGGGGAGTAAAGGAGATGAAGGAGATGAAGATAATGAAAGGATAAAAGACGAAGAAAGGGATAGTTGAAATGGAAATCTCTCGGGTAGGCTCCAAAATATCAATTGATTGGTTAATGTGTAAAATTGCTAAATAGTAGCTCAATTGTTCAATGAGGTTACAACTTAATACCTAAAGCTTTTAAATCTTTAGTGCAAGTAAGTCCTTTAACTCCTTTACTTTACTTTTATTTCAATTGAGTCTACATCTTTCAATTAAGTCCAAGTCTTTGATTTATTTAATTTTTATGGCTCGAACCAGGTTCTGGTTCGTTCCGACTCGACTCGCTCGATTCAGTAGGATGTCACAGTTCTCCCCTCCTAAAAAGACAAACTTCATCCCGAAGTTTACCTGTTGTGAATAAATGCGGATACTGTTGTCGTATGGTTTCTTCAGATTCCCACGTTGCTTCTTCTGTTTTATGATTCCTCCAAAGAACTTTTACCAATGTTATTTTCTTGTTTCGCAATTCTTTAATTTCTCTAAAATTTCTCTGGCCTAGGATCTGAGACTGGTTTCTTCTTCATAAAGTGAGATCTGGCTTGGAATTTCAGAGTCTTCTGCTGATATATACTTGTGATGGGTTCTGATGCTATATCTTCCTAACATTGATACGTGAAAGACATTAATGAATTCGATCTAAGTCGAAGGTAACGCTAGGCGTATAGGCATAATGGTCCCTAACACGTTCTCAACAATCTCGTATTGGACCAATGAACCTAAGACTACGCTTTACCTTCTTTCCAAAACCTTAGGGGAGATCAGATAGAAGATTCTGCAGGTGAAGCTCCACAACAAGTCCATATACACATGCATCAAGGCAGTACTAAAGATGTATCAGGATTTGAAGAAAGGTTATTGGTGGCTAGGCAATGAAAGAAAGACATGCGAAAATTTTTGTAATAAGCCTGTTTGACATGTCCCAAACAAGTAAAAGCAGAACATCAAAGTGCCAAGCCTGGGTTGCTTCATCCAATAACAGTGCCAAATATGGGAAATGGGATCAGATCACAGATGCATTTTGGTTTGACGCGGATTAACCTCAGACACAGCGGAAGCATGATGCAGTATGGGTAATCTATGACAGATTAACCAAGTCCGCACACTTTCTACAGTCAGGATGGACTATTCTTTGGACAAGTTAGCAGAAATTTATGTGAGAGAACAATAGTTTCCGACGCACATGGAGTTTCCATCATCCATTTATATCTTGATCGTGATCCAAACGGTGATCCAAGGTTTACATCGAAGTTCTAGGGTAAACTGCAGGAAGCATTAGGAACAAAACTGCATTTCAGCACTGCATTTCATCCTTAAACAGATGGCCAGTCAGAGAGAGTGATTCAAATCCTAAAAGACATGATGAGATCATGTGTTATAGAATTTGAAGGCAGCTGGGATAGATATGTACATCTCATAGAATTTGCCTACAACAACAGCTATCAATCGAGCATTAAGATGGAACCATATGAAGTGTTGTATGGCAGACAATGCAGGACACATGTGTGTTGGACAAAACTTAGTGAGAAGAAGATTCTGGGTCCAGAATTGGTTAGGGAAATAGAAGAGAAAGTGGAAATCATCAGAAAATGGCTAAAAGAAGCAAATATGGCTAAAAGATAGCAAGTGAATGACAGAGAGTCCTATGCTGATTTAAAGAGAAAGGACAATGAAGTATGGCAGTCGAATAATAAAAGTATTTCTAAAAGTTTCACCATGGAAAAAGATCCTAAAGGTTTTGGAAGAAAAGGGGTAAGCTTAAGTCCTAGGTTTATTGGTCCATACGAGATTGTTTTGAAACTTGTAGGACCATTAGTTCCTATTCGCCTAGGCGTTACCTTCGACAATTAGATTCGATTTCAATAATGTCTTTCACGTATCGATGTTAAAGGAGAATACAAGAGCAGACCCATCACATGTATTATCAGTAGAAGAGATTGAAATTCAGCCAGATCTCACTTATGAAGAAGAACCAGTTCAGATCCTAGCTAGAGAAATTAAAGAATTGTGAAACAAGAAAATAGCATTGGTAAATGTTCTTTGGAGGAATCATAAAACAGAAGAAGTAACGTAGGAATCTAAAGAAACCATACGACAACAGTATCCACATTTGTTCACAACAGGTAAACTTCGGGATGAAGTTTTGATTTAGGAGGGGAGAACTGTGACATCCTACTGAATCAAGTCGTTGCATTAAGAGTAATGTCTTGTATATATTAAATAAATGTCTGTATATAAATGATGTATAAAGCAACAACATGACATAATATTTAGCATACAAGATGATATCAACATGATAGGACATAGGTTCAACCAGATTGTAGCGTCTCGGCTCGGTTCATTCGGGTTCACAGGTGGACCGGGAAGGGATGTTAAAAGTTTTGGTATCAGAGCCTAGTTTAGTTCCCCTGGCTTGAATTTATATGTCATTATAGTGTACATGCCATGACTACCCTGATGAACTAAGCATGACTACCCTGATGAACTAAGCAGTTGTTATTCTTCTAGGAGGATGTCACAGGAAGGCGAGAGTGAGTCACACGCCTCCAGGGCAGTGGAGGGTGAGGCTCTAGTAGCACTAGAGCAGGAGGTGTTGTTAAAACAACTTGCGGATACCTTTAGATAGATTGCAGGGGTGGTACATCAGGCACCAGTGGTTGTAGACAGAGAAAGAAAGTCGCCACTAGAAAAGATTAAAAAATACGGTGCGAAAGAATTTAGAGCTAGCAAGGATGATAGTTTAAAGACAGCTGAGTATTGGTTAGATGGTACTTTGAGAGTTCTAGAGCAGTTACAGTGTACACCAGAGGACCATTTGATTTGTGCCATGTCATTGTTGATAGATGAGGCATGCACATGGTGGAATACTGTTCAGCAGAGAGTATCAGCAGAGCAGCATACCTGGCAATTCTTTTTGGATGAATTCAAGAAAAAGTTCATCACAGAGGCTTACCTTGATGCTAGAAGGAAGGAATTCTTCTTATCCTTGATGCTAGAAAGGAAGGAAAGAAAGGAATTCTTATACCTTAGGCAGAACAGAATGTCAGTTGCAGAATATGAAAGAGAATTCACCAGACTCAGCAGGTATAGTGATCGGATAGTGGCTACGGAGGCAGAGAGGTGTAAGGCTACAGAGGCAGAGAGGTGTAAAAAGTTACAAAAAGGCCTGAACAATGAGATTCAGATGGGAGTGGTAGCTTCCAGATTCAGAGAGTTCTCAGCTTTGGTAGAGGTAGCTCAGGAGATAGAGCGGATTCAAGCCAGTCAGCATACCAGACGCCAGCGGTCTCAGCAAAAGAGATACCAGATTCAGACTGCACCCAGTACATAATAACCGGAGACCAAGAGATTCAGAGGTGCTAGTACTTCAGCTGGTCCTAGGCCTCCCTTTAGCCAAGGCACAGCTAGGGTGTTAACGCGCCAGCAGCATCAGTCGTGGCTAGTTCTGCCGGTGGTGGTAGAGGTTCAGGTAGAGGAGCTAGTAGAGGCACCGGTAGAGGTGTAGGGTCAGCCGGTTATACTTTTCCACCTTATGAGCATTGTGGCAGATGGCATGGTGGAGATTGTTGGATGGTGACTGGTAGATGCTGGATTGGATGGTGACTGGTAGATGCTGGATATGTGGAGCATCAGACCATCAGAAGAAGGACTGTCCGAAGAGAGCAGAAGTTCCTACACAGTTCACCGCAGGCAGAGGTAGAGGTTGGGGTTGAGGTGAGACCTCTGAAGGGCAGAGACAGCAGTCAGAGACTATGGACAGACCCGATACTAGAGTTCCCGCCAGGGTCTATGCCATGCGAGCTAAGGAAGATAAGGAAGCTCTAGATGTTGGTGAGGTTTCTTTATTTGATCATACAGTTTATGCTTTAGTGAGGTTTCTTTATTTGATCATACAGTTTATGCTTTAATTGATCCTGGATCATCACATTCATACCTCAGCATACCGAAACAATGGGTTAAAGGGATAGCAGTTGAGCATGTGAGTCATGGTATTTTGGTTACGAATCCATTAGGAGATGTAGTAAGAACCCATACAGTGGTCAAAGGATGTCCAGTTGTTATTCATGGAAAGGAGTTTCCAAGAGACCTTATGGAATTGCCATTTAGAGAATTTGATGTTATTCTTGGTATGGATTGGCTATCCAGACATCGGGCTATAGTTGATTGTGCAAACAAAAAGGTGACATTATATACAGCAGCAGGGGAAGAGATTACAGTCGTCGGGAAATGACGCGATTTTCTGGGTAATATGATATCAGCCATGGCAGCAAAGAGATTAATTCAAAAATTTTGTGAAGCATACTTGGTATGTGCACTGAAAGCAGAGAAAGAAAAGTCAAAAGTGCAAGACATACCAACAATGTGTGATTATCCAGACGTGTTTCCAGAGTGATTATCCAGCGTGTTTCCTTAGACGTTTTACCAGAAGGTTACCACCAAGGAGAGAAGTTGGAGTTTACCATACAGATGTCCATCCCGGATTGTTAGCACGCAGTATTCAATTGCACTTACACGAATGGCCCAGCAGAGTTAAAAGAGTTGAAGATTCAAGCTGTAAGGAGTTATTGGATAAAGGCTTCATTCGACCCAGTGTAATCACCTTGGGGAGCACCAGTGTTATTCGTAAAGAGAAAGATGGATCAACTTAGACTGTGCATTGACTATAGAACACGCCTGAAACAAGCTGATAATCAAGAATAAAGTATCTGTTGCCTCGAATTGACGATTTGTTGATGCAGCCTAAGGGTGCAGGTGTGTTTTTCTAAGATCTGATCTCAGGTCCAGTGATTAACATCAGCTGCGGATTAAAGGAAAGAAGATATCGCTAAGACGCATTCAGGACCCAATATGGTCACTAATGAATTTTTAGTTAATGCTATTCGTCTACAAATGCAACCGGCAGTTTATCAATGGATTCTCATGAAAACGCGTGGTTTCCATGCCCTATCTGGATCATGTTCGTGGGTGGTGTTTCCTAGACGGCAATTTTGGTCTACTCTTAGAGACATGGGTTTGACATGAAATAAACATTTACGGATTTTTGTACTTCAAACAGCTGAGGATAAACAGCTATACTGCCAAGCTCAGTAAGTGTGAGTTTTGGCTGGAAAGAAGTTTCTTTCTAAGACATGTGGTAATCATCGAGGGTATCAGAGTGGATCCTAAAGAAGGATTGAAGCTATTGTTTGATTAGAGATCACACCAGGAAATGTCACAGAAGTTCCCGAAGTTTTCTGGTTTAGCCGTGCTATTATAAGTTCGTAAAGGGATTCCCCCCCCCCCCCCTTCCCCCGCCCATTTTAAAAAATTTTTTTTGGCATCACCAATTAACAAGAATTGTTGAAGAAAGAGGTTTATTTTCAAATGGGATGAATAGGTGGTCGTAGAGTTTTGACACTTTTGAGAAAAAGTTGACTGAAGCACCAAGTGTTGAACCCAGCCAGTGTCAGGTAAAAGGAATTTTGGAGAATTTACAGTGATGCCTCTCAACTACTAGGTTTAGGATGTGGTACTCATGCAAAGACAAAGGAAAGTGTTTGGCCTATGTATCACCAAAGTTTGAAAGACACATGAATTGAATTTAATCCAACCATGATTTAGAATTGGCAGCCATTTGGTTCTAAGCATTTAAAGTAATGGCGGCATTATCTGTACGGTGAAAAGGTTACATTTACACAGAATCATCAGAGTTTAAGTAATTAATACGACAGGCAGAAAGAGCTTGAATTCAAGATAATCGGAAATGGAAGTGGATGCAGATTCTGGCTAATTATGATTATGTCATTAATTACCATCCGGGCAAAGCTAATGTGGTAGCTGATGCCCTTAGCCGAAAATAATTCTATGCTTTGAGATCAATGAGAATCAGCATGAAGTTGCAACAGCAAGGAGCTATTCAGATCCTTATATCGGGTTCTGGTTTGTTCCGACTCGACTCGACTCGATTTAGTAGGATGTCACATAATAAGCCAACTGTAAATAGTTAAGTTTATCTATTAGTTTGGACTCCTATAAGATAGGAATTGATGTACCTAAATGTAGTTAGGTTAGTTACAAATTCTTCACACTTCTGTAATATATAATTCTTCACACTTCTGTAATATATATTCGGCTGTATAGCTAATGATAAATGCAACTTCTCTTCTTGCCTCATACATTTCTCTATAATTTACTCAATTACACACCTTACATGCAAACTCCCCAAAAAATGCATGCTTTTTATCATAGGAAAAATATGTTAAATTTGAGAATTCAAGCAAGGGTAATTTCCAACACTTAATATACTTATCTAGCATGATTTTAAAAGCATAATCATTAATTAAAAAAAAGAGCATACAAGCCTTACTACCCTAGGGTGGTTCGGCCAACCATAGGAAATAAGGGAAGGGGGTCGTGTTTAGCATTTCAAGCATATAATCATCATCCATAATCACCCAAGAGTTCATTTAAACACACAACATACATCAACGTAGCTAATTTATATAAAATCCCCAAATTTTATAATAAATTTCTAGAATCAGAAATTAAAGAAAAAGAGGAGGGAGATGGATATCATGAGTACTAACCTTTCAATTAAGCTTTAAGCTTTAGTGGTATTCTGTTTTCGCCCCAATGTCGAGATCCCAATAAAACCCCGGAAGGATCTCGGAAAACATCTCTTTTATTTATTTATTTTATTTTGGAGAAAGAGGTGATTTATTTTATATTTTGGAGAAAAGGGTTGATAAAAAAATCTTTTTTGAAATATTGCGATGCCGGATAAATCCGGTCTTATAAATTATTTGAGTCGCCAGCCGCATTATTTCGGCAATGGGACCGTTCCAAATTTTAAATTTATTAAATGACTCCATTATTAAAACCCAAATTTTTTATTTAGGCCAAATTATTTAGAAAAACTGGTCCAGGTGTACGCAAGTAACGATTCTAGGTAAGGGAATTAAGTACATTGCGGCTCATTGGAAAGGCCCGATGCCTGGAAAACCGGCCTCTTTTAACTAGGGATTTCTAAATTGGTTTTTATTTTCAGAAAAGCAAATTTATTTTAAACCCAACCCGGAATAAAGCGAACCGAGTTCCCTATGTGGAAAATTATTAACCGTCCCCTAAATAAATTCATTCATTGCATTCATCTCATAAGTTAATCATTTGTTCACATCCACCATTCATCCATATTAATATGCAAAAAAAAAAAAAAATTAAAAGACCCGCTCCTTGCCTTATGGTTAAAGGCGGGCCCACAAACCGAGTTAGTAATATAATCAATAATAAAACCAATCAATAATAAATCCCTGACAGAATCTCATAAATTCACCAATAATTAATTGATTTGGTTTCGATTAAAGAAATTAATTTGCCCCGGCATTATTGATCATTTTCCCGGATCAAGATTAAAAAATCTAAACTTAATGAACATAAAATTTAAAATGAGAAAAACAGAAATATTTTGAGATGTAAAGGTAGTCGCGTTCAACGCAATCTGTTCTAAACAACTAGTGAGAATCAGTCCGCGTGACGGAATCTATCATTTATTCTGGAAACTTTAAGGAACAGTCGCGTGCACAACGCGGGTGTTCTATGAAGAACAGGTCCGCGTGATGAAACTCTATCATTTATTTTGGAAAATTGGAAATAGTTGGCGTCACGCAGCTGTTCTATGACGAACAGTCGCGTGACGGAAAACTCTAGCTTACGTACGGAATTGTTTCGTGACTTATTTAAAATCCTCAGGCAATATTGATTAATTTATTCCAAAGCATAACGTTAAGTTTACAAATATGCAAACAAAATAATAACTGAGTACACGAACAGTTGGCAATCACGGCAGGTGGTCCAGTCCATAGATCAAGGGCTTTTGGAACATGAACAAGTTCGCGTCAACGCAGGTAGTAGCTGCGGTGACGCGGCTGCTCTCCGCAACTACCTTTCAAACTACTCTTTTTTACGTATTCTTTTGTCAATAGTGATTAAATACAACTCAGAAAAGTCCAACAGTGGGCAAAATTACGCTTTACCAATCACAAACCAACTAAATACTTATGAAAATGATATTTTTGAGAAATAAAGACTAGAAATGAAAAAGAAGAGTTAGAACAATTACCTAGCCCTCAGATTTGAGGATAGCATGCATTGAGATTAGTTTAGAGACGTTGTTTCACGATTCCAGAAATGTGATTGTCAAACTTTTCACAGAATCACGTGTTTCTCTCTTTCTCTCTTTTTCTTCTTTTCTCTCTTTTTATTATTTTTAATGCTTCTTGAATTCAAAACTAAAATGGTTAATGGTTTGAATCTTCCTCAAGTTTAACTCACTTGAGTTCTTTGGGAGAACCTAGCGCGTTTTTAATCGAAAACTTTAGTTTGAAAGCTTTAAGGATTTTTAGAAGAAAAATGAGAGAAAGTGCAAAAGTCACCGTATTTGGTGTAAAATGTTGTATTTATGATGGCTAGGGCAACAGAGCATAGTTCCGCTGTCACGCAGGTAGTAGCTGCGTCGACCGCAACCCGTAAGCCTGTGTGGACGCGACTTAACTTTTCAATACAGTTTGGCCGGCGTTATTCATAACAAACAGTGCAGGCCCGTTACATCGGGCGCGCACCAGAGGTGTCAGCCCTGTTTAGAGTTGCGTGACGCAACTAAGAGTTGCCGTCACGCAGGGTAAAGTAAAGCTTGCGTGACGCAACCTAACGCGGGTCAGGCTGCCTTTGGGCCGGTTGTGATTCAAAATTTTGGTTAAACACCTCTCTAGTTGATGCGTGAATCGCCTTATCTCTTTATCGCTCATATCATTTCATCGGTGTCGGGTGGGGGCATAAAAATTACGCGTCAAACAGTTTGCCCCCCCGCGCACTTTAATCATTAATTTGTTATAAACGATTATGTTAAAAGTGTGTCCATTGGGACGCGCCTTCTATCTGGCAATCAACTCCGCGAAGGTCGGTTTTGATTGGCTTTGGAAAAGATACTGAAATTAACCATCTGGACACCTTCTCAAGCTCGGTTTGAATGCGGCTTATCAAGTTTTCCATCAAATATGTGAAATGAATTCAAAGCTAGTTTGATTGGCTTTGAAAACACCTTCGAGGTTTCTCAGTTCGATCGGCTGAAGGGTTTTGAAATAACTGGTACCTCCTCAGCTTGGTTTGATCGGCTTGTCGGCTCCCGTTGAACTCTGAAGAGACATCCTCGAGGGCTCCGATTTGATCGGCTCAAAAAGAACGTTGATTTTTATGGCAAGTCCTTCCACAAAGCCTCGTTTTTGGATCGCTTGAAGGGGCTTTTGATCTGGTCCCACCCTACTCAGCTCGGTTTGAATCGGCTTTGTCGGCTTCCAGTCAGTTTTTAAGGAAATAGGCATCCCCTCACAGGCCCTTCGGTTTGATCGGCCCCGAAAGATGTCGATTTTTACCGCTGGTCCAACTTCGCACTCATCATCGCGACTGGGGAAGAAATTTCAAAACAGTTGCGCAATACATCATCACTTCTGTTTTAAAAATTTTGGGGGGGTTTTTTTTTTTTTTTTTTTTTTCTGAACTAGCTTCGCAAGTGCAACGCATCACTAATAGTAAGACCTATCGGCTTCGAAAAACATCACCGGTTGCCTGAAAAAATTGTTCACCAAGAAAAAAGAGCAATATCCGTGGTTACAAACAGACCTTGCCTTCTGTTAGAAAAATGTTTGGAAACATCATATATTCCATGCATTAACTAATGAAAAAGGATTCGTATTAAGGCGAAAGGTTTTGTACTTTTGCCCCCAGTCCGGAATTTCATTCTAGTCCAAAAAATATCCACTTTTGTAATGCATATCTTAATCATGTTGCTAAAATTTTTGCAAAAATTTTAGCAAAAATTTCGACATAAAAGATTTAACAAAAATTTGTTATCCGCATTTTCAAGTATATCCTTTATGATATAGTGTTTTAAAAGAAAACTTACCTGAGGGTAATCTGGGCAATTTGGTGTTTCTACCCTCTGTGCGGTGAGTAGACAAAAATTGCTGAAGTGTACAAGCCGCACATCGACGTCAAATTGCCGAAGTGGAGCGTTGTGGGCTTTTAAATGGACCGCACGGACCTATTGGGCTTTCCGCACGGACCTATTGGGCTTTGAAAGAAGATAATGGGCCCGTCGCTCTTTTTGGGCTCGGAAGAGTGGGCTTGGGCCCGTTGCTTGGAGAAATGGGCTTGAGCCCAGCTATTTACTATAAGTAACTTCCTTCATAACCAATTCAGTTTCACTTATTCACAAACCCTAAGTGATTGAAAACTCTATGAACTGTTCAACCGAAAATGATGTCTCAGATCTCAGAAATCCCTGCTTCTGCTTACACTCGGGAGATGGAGACCCTCGGGGCCCTTCCGGATATTCCTACCTTTGACGGCGAGCCGATGCCGGTGAGCCAAAATCCGTTGACCCTCAGGACACGGCCGATGCAGCTTCTTCCGTTGCCAGGCACAGAGTTCCCGGTCAGATACGAGGGTCAGATACGAGACGAGCCGGATGCGCGGTTTTCAGTCCGAGGTAAGTAAAAATTTCTCGTTTTTACCGCTTTTGATCCATAATTGTAGCATATGACTGTTTTTTTGAGTTTGTGCCTGCGTCAACAGTCGCATCACGCAGGTAGGAGTTGCGTTGCGCGGCTGTTCTTCTGTGAACAGTTACGTGACGCAGCTGTTCTTGTGTGAACAGTTGCGTGACGCAACTGTTCGAGGCGCCAGAAACCTGCGTGACGCAACTGTTCGAGGCGCCAGAAAACCCTAGCTTGCCTTGAACTTAGGATTTTATCCCATTTTATTGTGTTAGAACTTGATTTGTTGATGCTTGATTGTTGGTATCTCTAGGCGACTTGATTTTGCCCTGAAAATTGCATGAGAACAACACAAACATAGTGAAATTAGGCGTAAACTAAATTACTGCGTACCTTCAACGGTTGCGTCACGCGGCTGTTCTTTGGAAGAACAGTTGCGTGACGCGACTGTTCGTCAACGAGATAGAGCCTTGAGCAGTTGCGTGACACAACTGTCGAGTTGCGTGGCACAGCTGTGTAGTTGCGTGGCACATCTGTTCTTAGGGCAACAAACTTCAAACAGTTGCGTGACGCAGCTATAGAGTGGCGTAGCGCAGGTGCTGAGGTGCGCGACGCAACTGTGCTTAATGGTGCGCAACTTGGGCAAAGTTGCGTGACGCAACCGTGTAGACGCGTGACGCGGCTGTGTAGATGCGTGACGCGGCTGTGTAGATGCGTGACGCAGCCAACGAATTTGGGTTTTTATTTTCCTGCTAGAAGAAAATGAACAAATTGGTTAGTAATTATAAATTTATTGAAATTGGAAATTTCTTACAGGTTAATCTGGCAAAAGGGCCCGTTCGGGTGGATCAAGTACTGATGCCTCTTGCCCTCTGGGATTTGCTGGAAACCGCCTATGCGAGCTCGGGTCGTGGTCGCCTGGCAGGGGCTTTTCGGGGATTACGCTGCAGGATTACGGACGCGCACACAGCCGTCGTTTCCGGCCGCTATGCGATACTGCATTGATGGAGCCGGTGGAACGATTGCATCGCACACCTTCGTGTTCGGGTCGGCGAGATGTACCCTCCACGCCCGTAGACTATGCCGCGCTGCACAGGCCTTCGCTTCACTGGTTCGGTTTCCCCCACTGGATCTCGGTACCCAGACGGCTACTCCGAGCTCAAGCTAGTTCTCTCTTTGCTCGGTGTTCACCACACAGAACCCGGTACACGTGCAGGGAATGGCGTTGTCTTATGAGATGGTCATTCCGGTTCTGGGCCGGAGAGGATGCAGGACCAGACCTAGACCTTGCTTGGAGGGAGTTGCTTGGTGGAGGGTGGCCCGACCTGATGCTTCTGCATACACTAGGGAGGACAGGGGACCAAGGCTGCTCGTCCTCCCTCTTCTACA
>NW_023590627.1:307943-324232 GCF_014843425.1 Jatropha curcas | reverse complement strand
CAACAAGTGGATTTTGGCCACCCAAAGCAAAACTTGACACGCATTGAGATACGTACCCTAAGCATTATGGATTATGCAACCAGCGCCTACCTTAGTAGAAGAGGGATGCAAAGTTGCATCAGTATTACATTTGAGAAACCTGATGGGAGGCTTGGTCCATATAATGGACCCCTACAACACATTAGAGGGCTAGATATCAGCTTGCTTTTGTGCGGCCTACCACTTGAATACCCATGATGAGGCATTGAAAAGTTGTTGAGCTATATCTTAGTTGTGGCCTTCCTAAAGGATAGAGTTCCCGTTAGACTAGATCACACATAAAACAACACAGACCGCTTGAGTATCTAACGAGGGTAGAGCCAAAAACACGCTGAGCATCCAGTCGCAGAAGGGGATATCATTTTGTTGAGCATAGACATTCAGCACACTTGGAATTGTACGAGCCCAGCAGCCATATGCAAATGAACAATCTATGAACAGGTGTTGCTGTTGGATTTTTAGGGAAGGAGAAATGGAAATGCACAAGATGATTAACAATGTTTTGCACTTCATGAATTAACAAAAGGATATGCCTATTTATAGGCTTACGAGTGAATCAAGTAAGACCTAAAAATACTCTTAAAAATTATTAATCCTAATAACATAAAATTTATGCAGAAAATCTGTACTAATTAAAATTGAAATCTCAAAATATTTTTAATAATATTTTGAATTAATCCTAACATTCCCTCTTAATTCAAACATAATATTTTTTTATTACAATAATTAACAATTAAAATTTTTAATCTAGCATTTGAAGCACTTATTTTTTATTACAAGTAATTAACAATTTAAAATTTTAACTCTAGCATTTTGAAAAAGCACCTCTCTTCCAATTAACTTTTGTTGAAGCACCTCTCTCCAAACTTTCATTATTTTGATGCACTTCTTCACCAATATTGATGCCACTTCTCATTCAAGACTAGAGCAACATGAATTTTTAAATTTTTTTTTTTGAAGCACACTCTTCAGATACTTGATTGCACCTCTCATCACTATTCTTTATTTTGGAGGCACATCTTTAACTTTGTTGAAGCACCTCTCTCCAACTCATTATTTTGATGCACTTCTCACCAAATATTGATGCACTTCTCATCAAACTAGCAAATGAATTTTAAATTTTTTTTTGAAGCACATCTCTTCAAATATTGATGCACCTCTCATCACTTTCTTTATTTTGGAGCACATCTCTCCATTGTTGTCTTAGAGCACATCTCTCCAAGATTCAGCAAAGAATTCCTTCCTCTTGCACAAAATTTGATTGATTTTTACACCTGCAATCTTTTTAAATGTGACCAAATTTTTTACAATTAAAACATTGAGGTTTACCTTTATGTCAACAATCATTTTCATCATGATTATCTTTCTTGCATATGCCACATGGTGGAAATTTTCCTCTTTTTGATAAAAATTTATTCGTTGTCTTGGCAACAAAAGCAACCTCTATAGTATTATCTTCTCTAAATGCTCTCCGTTGCTCCCATAAGTCATAAGCTTGTAAATAAGCTTTCATTTTAACAACCCATAGCTGATAATTTTCATTAACAAAAATTGGAGGGGAAGAAAATGTAATAGTGTTTGTGGCCATTGTATTTTTTTGGCTCAAAGGGATAGGCTCTGATACCAAAAGTGTTGGATTTTTAGGGAAGGAGAAATGGAAATGCACAAGATGATTAACAATATTTTGCACTTCATGAATTAACAAAAGGATATGCCTATTTATAGGCTTACAAGTGAATCAAGTAAGAGCCTATTTATAGGCTTACAAGTGAATCAAGTAAGACCTAAAAATACTCCTAAAAATCATTAACCCTAATAACAAAAATATCAAATTTATGCAGAAAATCTGTACCAAATAAAATTGAAATCTCAAAATATTTTTAATAATATTATTTTGAATTAATCCTAACAGTTGCAACGTCTCTATATCCGCACCATATACAGGGCAGGCCATATCCAAATCAATGTCTCGTGATTGCAGGAGTGCTTAGACTAGGAGACTGAAAGTACATAGTCGCTAGATGAGGTTCTTCATCTTTGGGGGAATGGGGACCTTCCAAAGTCTCAACCAAAAAGGTTTCATATGGTTAGGTGTTAGGGGTGAGAGACCTGCTGTGAGCTTTTTATACGCATTGCGAACACAATAATGGCCCTTCTTCTCCACTGTCCAGTACCACCCATTCTCAGAAAACCCAGAGACCAGTAGGATTTTGAGAATCAATAACTTATCTCTTTCATTAAACAAATCATTAAGCACAGACATATTCCAAGATAATCCATCATCAGTTAATAAGGAATATACTAACTGAGCACTGCAGCCTTTAGGCATGGGAGATTGAACACACGAATCTGTCTCGTTTGGTAACCATCTATCTTGCCAAATATCAATGGATTCCCGACAACCTACACTTCGCACAACAACAAACCAGATTAAAGGGATCGTGGCGCTGATGCTGCTCCACACAAAACTAGGGTTAGAGCCCTTCCACGCTTCTAACATTGATCGAGAAGAAAAGTATTTGGCTTTAAATATGCGAGAGAGCAAAGCATTTGGGGAGCTCAGGAAGCCCCATATTTGTTTACCAAGGAGAGCAAGGTTAAATTCATACAAGCTTTGAAAATTCATACCTCCTTACAATCTAGAACAACACATGCGTTCCCAACACTTCCACCTAATTTCAAAATCCCCAATAGAATGACTGACCCACCAAAAACCATTCATCAGCCTCTGAATTTCTATGCATAAGGTCTTTGGGAGAAGAAAAATCCCCATTGTGTATGTTGGAATGGCTTGTATGACAAACTAGAGAAGCACCTCTTTACCGGCCTTAAAGAGAAACAAACGTCTCCAACTTTGGATACGGCACCATACCTTATCTTTTAAATAAGAGAACACTGCCATCTTGCCCTTACCTACCTTCGCCGGCAAACCCAGATAAAAAATCAGCTCCGTTTAGGACCCCACTGACAGAACCAAAACACATCGTTCTTGCATAGATGTGATTGTATTCGAATTGAAAGAGAGAGGTGACTTTTGGAGATTTATAACCTGTTCTGAAGCTTTTACATACTTTACTAGGCAATCCTTCACCACTATCGCTTCCCTCTCGGTAGCATTGAAAAACAACAAGCTTTCATCTGAAAAAAAAGAGATGAGAGATCATTGGAGCCCTACTTGCAACACTGCACCCATGAATAAGCCCTCTATGTTCCTTTCTAGTAAGAGAGAAGACAAGCCTTCGACACAAATAATGAATAAGTATGGAGATAAAGAGCATCCCTAGCATAAACCTCTTCCTGGCTTAATAGGACCAAGCAAGGCACCATCTTGCAGAATGGCAAAGGAGACCATACAAACATAGAACATGATCGTCATAACCTATTATGAGCAAAAACCCATTTATTCTAACTTCCCCCATAAAAACTCCATTCAATATGATCATACGCCTTACTCATATCAATTTTCAGCATAGCCAGACCTGTTTCACCCTATGTCTTCCGTTTCAGAAGGTGGACACTTCATAGGCAATTGTGATATTACCTGAAACGAGACGCCCATGCACAAAAGCGCTCTGAGACGTGAGATGAGGTCAGATAAAACTAGCGTCAGTTTATTGGCTAAGACTTTAACAATTATCTTATAAAAGACATTACAAATAGATATGAGTCTAAGATCAAACATGGTTGAGGGAGACACTTTTTTCAGGATCAAAACAATATGGGTCTCATTTAAAGCTCCTGGAAAGTTAGTCGCATTGAGAAACTACAGACAAGCCGTTGTTACATCTCCACCAATTAAATCCCAATTATGTTGATAAAACATCGGATTCAAACCATCGAGACCCGGTGATTTTTCTGAAAGCATAAAAAACACAGCTTCTTTAACGTCTGTTGCAAAGAAAGGACAAGCAAGAACAGCTCATTATTCTTCGGTAATGCCAGATTCAACACAATCCAACACTTCTTGACTATTGTAGTTGTGATAGATAAAGAGTTCAAAAAAATAACTGATAATAATTGCTTCCAAACCCTGCCCTTTTTTGTGCCAATTGCCTTCGTTATCTTTCAGTTTCTGAATATGATTTTTCCACTTCCAGGAAGAAGCTTGAGCATGAAAAAGGCTTGATGCAGTCCCCATCCTGAAGCCAAAATTGCTTCGAACATTGCCTCCAGCAAGCTTCCATGGCTTCTAAAATGGCATCACATTGTTTCTGTGTTTCCCCAAATAAAGTTATAGACCAGACATCCTTTCTTAACCAAAGCTGCGCCAACTTGTACGTAAACTATTTATTTGATTTTTGTAAATTGTTGCATAAGTTTGAAAAATTGGCAATTAAACCAAAATAAAACTTGTAAAAATAAATTGAATAATAATATTGATATTACAAAATAAAATAAAACACAACATTCTCATCAATTAAAATTATATCCAAACTAATCAATTACCCATTATTCACGAACATCTCTTCCTCAATATGAATCTTATTTGTGAAAAATAATATCTTAGACGCCATCATCTCTAATATTGTTAAGTTCATCAAAGAAAGAGCACTCTATATTGATTTAATATACAAATGGAAAAAAAACAAATGCATAGGAAAAAAGACAAACATATTGAGATATATACACACAGTATCCAAGGGCGGAGTTAGGATTTAAAACTAGGGTAAGACTATTGTAGATAGTAGAAAATATCTCTATCAATAACGAAGTCTTTACAACCATTGGATTTAAATGTCTTTTATATAAATCATTGGATTTAATTTTGGCACGACCTCAAACCATCGACCGGACTGACACTAAGGTCCAGGTAAGTTTAAGGCCTCCGAGGCTCGTAGTAATCCTAACTCATATAAATCCAATTTCTTAAACTAATTCTAGGAAAAATAAGCCCATAATATAACGTTATTAAATCATACTGTCGATTTATATCTCTAGCCCAGTTTTCACATTTCACTTAATTCATAGCTCGAGCCTATAAATTTTATGCCATTAATGTGATCCACAATATTGGCAAACTAGTCCATTCGTACTTTAGCGAGAGTCAATTAGAACATCCACAGATTTATTAAACAACACACTAATAACTTTTACATGATAGATTGTAATACATGACTTTCCAACTGCAGAGGTCAGTATAAAGATGGATACATTTTATATACAATACTGTACTTTTAAATATTACCAAAAATTGAAATTTATTATTATAACTCTACAGGGAAAGAATCAAAGCCTATCTGAACTAGCAATTTATCTACCTCCTGGGAAAAATTTAAGGAAAGGGTAAGTTTCACAAACTCAGTGAATAGTAATAAATAATGCATAGCCCAAACAATCACACAGGATACTTTTTACATTATATAATGAACACACCTTCGGTCGAACACATGCCACAACATCAGCACCCATAAATAGTATCACCTTCAAATAATCACATCAAATGGAGATTGAATCAGTAGCGTCACAAAACCCCCAACAATTCGTCCTCACACATGACATTTCCTCTCAAACGTGTGCACCAAGGAGCCGATCCCCATAAATGACCAACCGGTCTAATCCTCACTTAACCAGACCTCTCATTGTTTTTCTTTTCTCTCTTTCTTTTCATTACCAACAGGAGGTTACTCTGTAGTTTTACCATATCATTCATATCATATTTCATTAGATGCACAAGGGGGCGCCGATCTCCCATACACAGCCAACGGTCCTGGACCGTCCTCACAATCCCATAGTGACCCACTTCATCCCAATTCCACCCGAAAATAAGGCACAACATTATCACCTCACAAGTAATCCAATCACCTCATACAATATAATAAATCACATAGGAGGTCAATATGCACATATGAATATAATTGTGGAATATATATACATATATAATACTCATGAGCATATGTTGTTATAATTTTAAGGTGGATTAGTAATGTAAGTAAATATATCTTAATAATATAGTATTAAAAGAGTAAAGGCTGAATTCCATTTGTATATATATTCATAAAATATGAAAACATTATCACCTACAGTAATCCAATCACTCATACGAATATAATAAATCCACATAGGAGGTCAATCTGCACATATGAATGATAATTTGTGGATTATTCATTATAACGATAACTGCCATCGAGCGAATAAATGTTGTTTAAATAATTTTTAAAGTGGATTTACGTAATGTAAGTAAATATATCTTCATAAGTATACAGTATTAAAGAAGAGTAAAGGCTTGAATTCATTTGTACTATCATATGAATATAATTGTGGAATATATATACATATATAATACTCATGAGCATATGTTGTTATAATTTTAAGGTGGATTAGTAATGTAAGTAAATATATCTTAATAATATAGTATTAAAAGAGTAAAGGCTGAATTCCATTTGTATATATATTCATAAAATATGAAATGAGTGATGTACGTATGCAAATATGGTATTCATCATTTATTATTACTCACAGCGATAAGAGATAAAGCAAGCTTTGATTCGGTTTTGACTTGCAGGGTAGACGAACTCAGATGATCTAGATAAAACATAAATATCAATGGAAGATTATATTAAACATATGACTTTCCTTAAATAATATTTAAGCTAACATACATCTACTTAAATATTAGACTGCTTTAATTAATCTAAATCTTATCGATATTTCCGATAGTATTTCCCCTATATTAGGACTTTCCACCTGTTCAAGTATTAACCATTTAATATACTTATCGATTATTACTCACATAGCCCATCCTTCGGGCAATCAATAATTCCAATGTCCAACTGCCATAAAGTAATTTTATAATCAATTCATAACTTATAGATTAAAATAACCTCGATCTAATCCCAATAAATCCTTATATATCTCAATATGATTTACTTTCTTAACCAGTCACCAGACAATAAAATCTCTTATACATTTAAATATAAATAATTCTTTATTTGATTAACTTTACTCAAAATTTAATCTTGTTTAATGGAATTCTGAATTAGCTAATAAAATTAATACTTCTGTCATAATATCCGTCAAACAACCTAATTCACCGTCATCTTAGTTCATATATCATAATTCTAATTTCAAAGTAATTAATACCTATCCAACTGAAGTTTCCTTTTACTTAAATTACTTTTTGTCTCCAGACACTTCATATAATACTAAACATTTAATTTGCTCTATCGTTTGGTTATAGTCCTTAATAGCTATTAATTTAAGCTAAATTAAGGAACTAATTTCTAGGTTTGATATAATTTGATTATACTTTTCATAACCAAACATTTTAATTTATACATTTTACTTAATTTATTTAAAATTCATATTATAACTCTATATTTATCAAAATCCTAAATTTATTTACATGGTGGTAATTATTATAACTTTCTTCAATTTATTAAAACCCTCATTTTATTCTTAATCTTTAATTATTTTAATTAAAACTATTTTATCCTAATAACAATAATTTCTAAACTTGTAATTTTCATTAAATTTAATATACTAAATCTTAAATTATACTGATTAAAAATCGGATTTCGAATTCAAGTTCAGTGTATAAGTCTCAAGTTTCTGCCTCCTAGGGTCTCGCTGGTCGATAGCCAGACCACCGTCGATGCTGCCGTCCACAGTGGCCGAAAAGTCATGGTTGCCCAAAATCAAGCAGTCTTCACATCTTGTGGCTCGAATTTCACTAAGGAATCCATTTTTGGTGTTGTTTGTGCTAGATCGGTCCTCTAATTGGCAATAATGGGCTCAACAAGAATTTAGGCCCACCGTTAGCATCACAATCAACCCAAGAGGAAGGAACCGCGGCTCGCCTGTGCTGTAGCGTTCGTCGGAGTTGCGAGCGAGGAGAGGCGCCACTTGAGTCAGTGGCGGCTGGAGGTGGATCGACGCTGAGCGACGATCGAGGATAGAGATTGAGGGTGCTTCTATGACTCACCCGAAACAGACACAAAGGGAGAACGAGAGATGCTGGTGGTGCAGCGATAAGGAGGTACTGACGTTGGTTAACTTAGCTGATGACTAGAAAAACGAAGTGAAAGAGAGAGAGAGAGAGAGAGAGAGAGAGAGAGAAAGCGGCGATTCTGTCACTAGAATGAAGAAGAAAGAAAAAAGAGGAAGACAAAGGAAAAAAAGGGAAAAGGAAAAAAAATTCTAGGGTTGTCTTGACTATTTCGGTTCGATTTGAATTGGTTTGGTCCAACTCAGTGATTTAGTCCGATTTTTACTTGATTTGTAGGTTTTTCACTTGGGGGTTTGATGATTCATATTTGGTTTTCGGGTTTGTTTTCGCCCCAATTGAGATCCCTTAAAACCCCGGAAAAAGGATCTCGGAAAACTACTTTTTATTTCTTTATTATTGTTTTGGAAAAAGGTGATAAATGATTATATGAGTCATATTGTGTGTGCGGGTTTTGTTTTTTCGCCCGCATATGAGAATTCTTGCTCTTAAAACCCGGACCGGAAGGATCATCAGGAAAAACTACTGTTTTGTGAGTGTGCTTTATTATTGTTTTGGAAAAAGGTGATTTTTTTTATTTTATTGAAAATGGTGTTAAAACTTTTTGGGATCGTGGTGCCGATAAATTGGTCTTATAAGTTATTTTAGTCGCCACCCATTATTTCGGCAATGGGACCGTTTTCGATTTTAATTTACAAAATGACTCTATTTAACCCATTTTATTTAAGGCTAATTATTTGAAAAACTGGTCAGGCGTACCGAGTACGATTCTAGGTAAGGGAATTGGGTACGTCGGTGTAACACCTACCGCTCGATCCCGAAAGACCCGACGGTGGATGCCACATTCGGTGCCGGAGGCACCGTCCTAACCTACATATAAATCATACAATCATATTATGAATTCCACCCGAAATTAAATCGAATACAGCTCCCTAATGCGGAAAGAAAATTATATTTAATCGTCCAAACTAGATTCGATTCATGGTGCATCATCATGAATTAATCATACAGCCATTCAGGCATTCATCCACAAATATATAGAAGATAAAATTAAAGAGAGCGGGCCTCTTGCTTATGGTTAAAGTGCGAGGCCACAAAACGAGATTTAATAATATAATTGATAAATAACAATGAAACTGAATAGAACAGTCCTACTAATCTCATGAATCACAATATAAGATTAATGATTTGGTTTGATTGAAAACACAATTTGCATATATTGGATGTTTTTCCCGATTCAAAAGATTAAAAATCGTAAGCTTAAAGGAACTAAATGAATTGAAAATAAGATAAACAAAGTATATCCTGGAATTAAAGGGTAATTCGCGTCACGCCAGGCGGTGTTCACTAACTGGAGAGAGAACAGTCGCGTCGATCGGAGGCTCTTGTCATTCGGTCCCCTGAAAGTTAAGAATAGTTTGCGTCTACGCAAGTCTGATTCTAGGAAGAAACAGTCGCGTGACGGAACTCTTAGTGTACGCGAGGGCGGAAACCATGATCGTGACGTTTAGTTAAAACCCTCAAGGTGTATCTGATTATCTTAATTGATTATTCATTCAAAGCATAATATTAAATACCAACATAAAAACAAAATAGAGACTGAGTACACGAACAGTCGCGTCACGCGGGTGGTCCAGTCCAGGTCAGGGGCTTTTGGACATGAACAGTCGTGTCACGCAGGTAGTAGTTGCGTGACGCATCTGCTCTGGTCCGTAACTACCTTTCAAACTACTCTTTTTACGTGTTCGTTTTATCAAAAATGATTAAACTCAACTCAGAAAAGTCCAGCAATGGGCAAAATTACGTCTAACCAATAATAGACCAACTAAATATTATGAAAATAAGATTTTTAAGAAATAAAGGACTAGAAATGAAAAGGAAAGATTAAAATAGTTACCTAGCCCTCAGATTTGAGGATTGCATGCACTTAGATTAGCTCAGGGACACTGCTTCACGATCCCAGAAATATGGTTATCAAGTTTTCTCAGAACAAACGTTTTCTTTTTCTTTCTTTTCTCTCTTTTTTTTCTTTCTTTCCTCCCTTTTTTTCTTCTTATATATTTTGTACTTTTTGATTTCAAAACTATATATCTAATGGCTTGATCTTCCTCAAGATTACTCACTTGAGTTCTTGGGGAAGAGTTCTGGGGAAGAACACCCTAGCCCGTTTGAATCGAAAACCTTAGCTTAAAACGTTAGAAGTATCTTAGAGAAAAATGGAGAAAAGTGGAAAAAGTCTATCGTTGTTTTTACAAGCATAAAATGTTTGTATTTACTATATGGAGGTAGGTTGGCGGGAGGTGGGCAACAGAACATAGCTGGCAGGTCACACGAGGTATAACGGAGCCTGCGTGACGCAACCGCAAGCTGCGTGACGCAGCTTTACTTTTCGTACAGTTGCCGGGCGTATCCATACAAACAGTGCAGACCGTCTGCACGGGCGGCGCGCCAGAGGTGTCAGCTTCGTTGAGAGTTGCGTGCCGCAACTAAGAGTGCCGTCATGCGAGGTTAGAGCTGCGTGATTGCAACCTAAACCGCGGGTCAGACTCCTTTTGGGCCGGTTTTTGATTCAAATTTTTGGGTTTAAACATTTCTAGGTTGATCGTGAATACTTACCCATTCTATCCTTCATTTCATCATTGAGAGATTTAAGGTGGGGGCAATAAATCACGCGTCAACAGTTTTTTGCCCCACCACTTTAATCATTCATTGTATAAACAATTAATGTTTAAAACGTGGTCCATTGACGCGCCTTCTATCTGGCAATTATCCCTCGAACTCAGTTTGCTTCAGGCTTGGAAAGATGTTTTGACTCAATCATCTGGCCCGCTTCTACTGGAGTTCTCAGCTCGGTTTGATCGGGAGCTTTGGTCGCTCCAGTCGGAGTCAGAGAGACACATCCTCGAGGCTGCGTTTTGATCGGCCGAAAGACGCTGGTTTGATAACAAAAAAAATCTTCCGAAGGACTCGGTTAGATCGGCTTGAAGGGCTTTGTTTTGATAGTTGGTCACCTACTCAGCGCTTGGTTTGAATCGGCCTTCGTCGCTAATGTCGGGAGGGTCAGAAAGAGTAGCATCCTCGAGTACTCGTTTTGATCGGTGTCCCCGAAAGATGTTAGTTGATGAAAAAGCTGCTTCGAAAAGCTTTGGTTTGATCGCTTGAAGGCCGCTTTGATTTTGATCATCTGGTCCACTCTTACTCCAAGCTCGGGTTCTGATCGGTTTGATGTAATGTGAGCTTGCAGGTCGGCGCATTGCGCTATGGATTGCATAGAGTATAGGGCAGGATAGTGGCGCGCCGTCCCGGGTAACATCTTGACGCGATACCGAGCTCTTGATCGGGGTGGTACCTCCGCAGCACAGAAGCAAAGATTGTTGTGGTTTGTTACCGGAGCGCATAGAATGCGCTAATGAACAAACTGCTCGCAATGTACAACGTCAATACATATGGGCTGGCAGAAGAGATTTAGTACATGGCTTCACGGTCAATAAGTCAATATCAATCACTATGTTATTGAAGACTTTGCTAGTCTGACTAGACTTTCGCAATGGAGCACTAGTCACTAATCAGCCGCAGATTATAGACCATGATACGGCATTCGAAAGAACCATCCTCACGTAAGGTTGCGCATGCCAGAAGAATTGTTGCACGATGATGAAGGAAAGCAGCGAAATTCGTCGTACAAACAGTACTGCTTCGGGCACTTATTTTACGAGAAGATATTGGAACATCACATGTCCCTTTGCATTATATTTATGAAAAAGATTTACATCTTAAGGGTAAGAAGGTCTAGTATAGGCTTACTTTTGTCCCCAGGTTCCGGAATTAACTCTTGGTAGCTCTAGGAATCCAATACGACGATAAGTATCTGCACTTTTGTAGCACAATTGCTGCTGTTCAAAAATTATAGCAGAATTTCTGTGGCACAACAGATTTCGAAAATTGTGATTTATCTCACTGCATTGTTTCTAAGCTCTATACCCTTTATGATATAAGTGGTTGAAAGAAAGAATAGAGACGCGCTGAGGGTATGGTGGGCAATTTGTAGTTTTTTGCCCCCCTGTAAGGCGGCGCAGGTTAGGAGTCGGACCCAAAAATATGCTGCGAGTAAACGTGTAAGATTGCACGCATGTAGCGGACGTCAAAGTTGCACTCTCTAAGAGGTGTGGATATGCACAGCGAGTAGACAAAAATTGCTGAAGTGTACGAGCCGCATATCGACGTCAAATTGCTAAAGTGGGCCGTCGTGGGCTTTTAGATGGGCCACATGGGCTTATTGGGCTCGAAAGAAGATAATGGGCCTGTTGCTTTTGGGCTTGTGGGCTTGGACCCAACCGTTTACTATAAGTAACTTCCTTCTTAACCGATTCATTTTCACTTATCACAAACCCTAAGCAATTGAGAATCCTCTGAACTTTCAACTGAAAATGATGTCTCAAACCTTAGAAATCCCTGCTTTTGCTTACACTCCGAGATGGAGACCCTCGGGGCGTTACCAGATATTCCGACATTCGACGGTGAGCCGGTGCCGGTGAGTCGGAACTCGTTGACATCAGGGACGCGACCACTGTAGCTCCTCCCTTTGCCGGGCACTGAGTTCCCGGTTAGATATGAGACGAGCCGGATGCGTGGCTTTCAGGCCGAGGTAAGTGAAAATTTTCTTTGATTTTACTGCTTTTGATCCATAATTGTAGCAGTATAGTTGAATTTTGTAGTCTCTGCGTGCATCAACAGTCGCGTCACGCAGGCAGGAGTTGCGTGGCGCGGCTGTTCCTGTGTGAACAGTTGCGTGATGCAGCTGTTCTTGTGTGGACAGTTGCGTGACGCAACTGTTCGAGGCGCCAGAAAACCCTAGCTTGCCTTGAACTTAGGATTTATCCCCTTTCATTGCTGTATCGAGGCGCCAGAAATACCCTAAGCTTGCCTTGAACTTAGGATTTATCCCCTTTCATCATGTTGTGTAGAGAACTTTTGATTTATGTGTGTGTTGTGTAGTGAATCAGTCTAGGCGACTTGATTTTTCCCTGAAATTGCATGAGAATAACAGAAAAGCATAGTGAAATTGAGGGCGTGTTAAATTAAAAGTACTGCGTACGCTGTCGACAGTTGCGTCACGCAAGTTGTTCTTTGGAAGACAGTTGTAGTGAGTTCTTTGGAAGAACAGTTGTGTGACGCGACTGTTCGTCAACGAGGCAAAGCCTTGAGCAGTTGCGTGACGCAACTGTCGAGATGCGTGGCGCAGCTGTGGAGTTGCATGGCGCATCTGTTCTTAGGACACCAAACTTCAAACAGTTGCGTAACGCAGCTGTGGAGTGGCGTGGCGTGGGTGTTGAGGTGCGCGACGCAGCTGTGCTTCAAGGTGTGCAACTTGGGCAAAGTTGCGTGATGCAACTGTGTAGACGCGTGACGCGGCTATGTAGTTGCGTGACGCAGCTACGGTTCAAACCGGGATTTGGATTTTTATTTTTCCTGCCATAGAAGAAGATGAATAATTGTCAGTACCATATTTATTGAAATTGGAAATTTTTCTTACAGGTTGATCTAGGCAAGGCCCGCTCGAGTGGATCAGCCACTGATGCTTCCACCTTCTGGGATTTGCTGGACCCGCCCATGCGAGCTCGAGTTGTCGCCGCTGGCTTCGGGGATTATGCTGCAGGATTACGCCGCACCCAGCCCCTTTTTCCACCTGCTATGCGATATGCATTGATGGAGCGGTGGAATGACTGTACGCACACATTTGTCTTCGGGTTCGGCAAGATGACCCTGACGCCTGTGGACTACGCTGCCATCACCGGTCTAACTAACGCTATTGCCATCACCGGACTCCGACTTCACTGCGATCAGTTTCCCACTGGATGCTCGGCTACCAGACGGCTACACTCGGAGTCAGCCTAGTTCCACTCTCTGGCTTGTGTGACACACCAGACCTAGGTACACGCGCAGGGAGGTGTCCTCTATGAGGTAGTCCTCTGGTTTAGGCGAGAGGATCATGGAACCCGTTTGGCGGCTTAGAGAGTTGCCGGTGGAGGCCTGCTGTCTGCTTCCTGCCATAACACTCGGAGGAGAGGGACCAGGCGCTCGGTCCCTTCCTCTTTCTTACATCATTTCAACCCAGCTGCTATGCACCTCCCCAAAGAATAATGGGCAGACCCGGCGGTGCTAGCATGATCTATGAGGGATTTGAGCACGTCGCGGAGATCTCAGATTGGGCCACTCTAGGCTTTGGCTCAAACTCTATCACGGTCTCAGGATTGTTGGACGCGTGTTAGCCGTGAGTCAAACTGGCTGTTTCTATCCGGCATCTATGAGGTAAATTCATTACTTATCACTCTTAGGCTTCTTCTTTTGTTATCTCAACTGTTCAGACAATCTGATATCAATTTCTTTCTCTGGTTGCAAGTCATGGCAATCAAGAGTACCGTATTAGCACGGGGGGTCACGAGCGGTAGGTACCTTCTCCTGCCGAATCCTGGAGGATCCCTCGTTATCTGGCCCATATGTCACCAATACTTATGCCATGGCGAGGATCTGAGTATGGAGGAGGTCTATTCTTCATACTCAACCCGGGAGCTGTTCCAGAATGTCATAAGATACACAAAGAATCATCTGCACACAACTTAGACTTCTTATCTTCCTTCTTTTTGATGTATCATGTAACAACAATTCAGGGTAGCATTCTTTAATACTTCTATGGCAGCTAATTCTTGCATCTCGCATGGGATTGCGAGAGCTTGGAGGACCTACCCCGTGCACGTGGAGGTGGTGGCACTGAGTTGCACACCCCGATCGAGGCTGCTGATGCGGGGTACTGGGCTATCGGTACTTCCTCGGAGAGAAGGGTTTACCGAACTCCAGTGGCTCCAGCACAGCGGAGGGTGCCCATCATGCCCTAATCCTCGTCCACATGTGTTCTTGGAGGGCATAGACCCGGGCAAGAATCTGGAGTGGAGAATAAGGGGGCTTCTCAGCGAACGACTTTCTGTCCGTGGCGATCGTTCCCTGACCTATTCTCCTCTCGGCATCTAAGGCGCGGCTTCCCGAGATCCTCGGAGTACCGCATGCCACAAAAACAGTAACACAAATGGCATCAGCACAGTACCACCAACAGGTCGGCTTATCTGATTTTCGATCTTATTACATTCATTATTTAATTATATTTTGCACTGTTTCAACACTGACTGCATTGGCGTTTCTCTGTAAATTCACAAATGCACGGAAGCGGAAGACGCACAGACTACGGCTCACATCAACCAGGCAGAGGCAGCCAGCTGAGGCGGGTGCTGCAGTTTGCTCCGCGCTGGACCGGCCGGTGGTAGTACTGGGTGAACGTCCTCGTCCACCGGTATGGAGGGGTGGCTGGATCTGGTCATAGGCTTGGGATCGGGCTCATCATTCCTACTGATCTTCGGCAGGCCCTCCCCGTGTAGCTGGACCCTGAGCACACTCACTGTGAGTTTGTAAACCGAATTTACAAAGTTAGAGCACTTAACCTTAATAGCCTTTTAATGAATTTTTCTTGTTTGCAGGTGGCTGACACCAGAGGTATTAGGCAGCTGTGTCAGCGGTTTCTGGGTTTGCCCGAAATCCTCATTGGTATACGTCTCTACTTTCGAGGGCTATCGAGCCGGGTATGTATATCTTCTTGTGGGTTTGTTCCTTCCTTATGCTTTGGCTTCCCTTTTTCTTACATATTCTCGTTTACAGGACTTGGAGATCGGTAGGCTGCGGAGGCATCAGTCTCGCCAGTCTAGCACCGTGAGCTGACTCAGGCGGAGGTAGAACCGGACTTCGGACCAGGCTTGGAGGTAGAGGGTCTATTGCCAACAGAACCAACTCACTGAACTGAATAACCCTCCCAAAGAACTCCTCTCAGCAAAAGACGGACGATGACGGTCTTCCAACGATTAAGAATCCCCAGACGCTCCATCGTCTCCAGCCACCGTCAGGGCAGCTGCTGGTCCGAGCCGTAGGCGGCGTTAGCCCTGTCCGTGTCTCACCAAAATTTTGGAAACACACATTTTTTGAAACATCTAAATAGTTTAGTTTTCTTTTTTGGTGGTTGTACAATTATACTATATTTTTCTATGATGCATTTATATTTCGCAACATTTTGCTTGTTATTACTTTATCATATGTGTTTTTATGTTGCAATTGGTGACGACACTAATTCCTGAAAAACAGAACACAAAACACAACAAAAACATAAAATAAACGGTGTCCCATTTATTCAACAAAAATGGTCACCTTGTTAACAGTCAATAAAATAACTGCATTATAAGAATGAATGAAATGAAAATAATGAAGCTTA
>NW_023590627.1:286320-307443 GCF_014843425.1 Jatropha curcas | reverse complement strand
CTTAAGCCATTCCATTTGGTCGCAAGTTACCTTGGCAAAAGCATTCATTTTTTTTTTTTTTTTTTTGGTTAGTTCATCAAACAACTGAACATGGTCCCTTGGGAGTCCACGCTCTGGGGTTCGTAGACTATGCCGTTAGAACATTGGGATAATTAATCTAGTAACTTAGGTTAATTAAAATTGGAGTCAACTTAGGGTTTTTTTTCGGCTAGTTGTACCCTAAAATAGATTAAACAAGGTGGTGACTGCACAGACAACATTCACGGTGCGATTGTCTTCTCTTAGTCATATGCATTATATGCCTATGTTTTGGGGGAGGGGTTCAAACGAACAACAGTCCAGAAGTCGGAAATCTCCAATTTCCAAGGTTGGCGATTCTTCATGCATAGCACATCAGAAACAGCAAGAAGCCAGCAAGCTGCGAAATCCGAGGAGAAGATCTAGATCAATGGACAAAACACTGCTTCAGGAAAGGTTCCCAAGGGAAAGGCCTTGAAATCCACGTTTATGCATCAGGAAGGTTAAACCGGGCCAAGTCGCAATCTCAGCTAGATCATACCTAGGACCTGGGGTAAGGCTTGGAGTTTCGTCTGTGATCAGGATGATGATCCATCATCACGGCCAACATCTCCTCGTAGGTCGGAGTTACCTTCAGAGTCTGTCAAAAATCGAAAAACGTGGTGTTTAGGATTAAAATGAGTAACGAGCTAAGATAAGATAACCATAGTCAGGTTTCAAAGTCTTTGAAATGTTTCAGCCAAGCGAGTTTTCAGCCAAGCGAGTTGGTTCATAGGAGGAATTTGCCATAGATCGTCCCGGATGGATTGGACGAAAGATGAGACTTGGTTTCTGAAGGCCATGAAAAATGATTATCTAAGAAACGGATCTGCTTTGAATGCTGGATGTGAAGGAGATGTGAAGTGAACCCCCCATTTATAGAAGGGTAAAGGGATCGATGAGCGAATTATTGTCATTGTTCGACTTGATGTCCGCTGTCAAGGGTAGTTGGAAAGGTAATCATGTATGGACTGCTTGGGTGGGTGAGCACTTAAACCAGCATTGATCAATAAGAAGGACGGTTTGTACAATAAGGAGGTTGAATCTTTATGACCGCATTAGCCGCCCTGTCAGGTAAGTACTACGATCCACTGTTATCCTACTGTTATTTAGTAATTGATTTTTGTAGTATTTCGTTTTAAATCCATTAGATTCTTATTCTTTCTTTATTTCAGTTTTATTTCATTTATTCATCTTACAATAAATCGGTCTCCATGGACCACTAACAAGGTGGACCGCTTTTATAAATAAATGGGACACCCAAATTGTTTCGTGTTTTTGTATTTGTGTTTTTATTTTTACAGGAATAAGACTTTTCACAGTTGTAAAACATAAACACATACGACAATGCAATAAAAGCAAAATATGTTAATAGAAATATAAATAATAGTCATGAAAAAATAATGATATAACTGTAACAGTCTCCTAAAAAAATAATAAAATAAATATAAATTATATCATCTAAATGTTCAAAAGTATTCAAAAATATCTCCAAAATGGCTGAGATGCGGAGCAAGACTACCGCTGCCTAACGGGCTGGGAACGCAGCCCGCCTGAGGGGGTGGAGACGGTGGGGAGCAATCATCGGAAGAAAGAGCGTCCTCATTCCTCCCTTGGAAGGAGTCCGAGCGGATGCCCTCAACCCGCTCCCCAGCCTCCGTCCGAAAGCCGGTCCACCTCCGCCTGGAGTCTGCCTCACAGCGCTAGAACTGAAACGAGAACTGGATGCTCCGAAGCCGGTCCACCTCCGCCTGGAGTCTGCTCACAGCGCTAGACTGACGAGACTGATGCCTCCGCAGCCTACCGATCTCCAGGTCCTGTAGAACAAAGATGTGTAAGGAAAGATAAAAAAAAATAATAATAAGGAAGAAGCATAAGACACAAGAAGGCTATACTTACTCGCTCATGCCACTCGGAGTAGAGCCGACCAATGTAGGATCGGGCAAACCCGAACCGCTGGCAAATCTCCTGGTACCTCTGGGCCGGCACCTGTAAACAAGAAAAATCCATTAAAAGGCTATTCAGGTAAAGTGCTCTTAACTTTGAAAATTCGGTTTATAACTTACATGTGTAGTATGCTCAGGGTCCAGCTGCACCGGGGGAGGAGCCTGCCGAAGATCAGCAGGAATGATGATGCCCGACCCGAATGCCCAAGCCTAGACCAGGGTCCAACACAACCTCCATGCCCGGTGGGAATGGGACGGTCAACCTAATCACTACACCGGCGGCCGGTCCAGCCGGAGCAGCCGCGCCACCGGCCTCAGCCGCTGCCTCAGCCCGGTAGTGAGCCCCAGTCTTGTGCGTCTTCTGCTCCTGCATTAAGTTATAGAAAAGATGGTGGCATCAGTGTTTTGAAATGGTGGCATCAGTAATAACAGTAAATAAGACTGAAGATCAGATGAGTTACCTGGATATACTCAAGAATCTCGGGAAGTCGAGCCTGCATCTGAGACGCAAAGTAAGAGGGGAAGTCGCTGACGGACAGGAAATCATTCGCCGAGAAGCCTCTGTACTCTACCTCCAAGTCCTCCCGGGTCAAGCCCTCCAACAGACACATATGCCGAGGAGGAGCATGAGGCTGAGGCACCCGCAAGACGGCCGCTGTGCTTTGGAGCTACCGGGGTGTCGTAAACCCTCTCTCCGAGGAAAGGTTACCCTGATTCAACCCAGTAACCCCCGCAATCAGCAAGCCTCGAATCGGGTGTGTGGTGAATACCCATATTATTTTGAGGCTCGAAGAGCCAGCTTTCTCGGATTGCAAGTAGTCCGGCCGGGACCCGAAGGCCATTTATTGAAAGTTCACGCTGGAAATGCCAATATGGTATCTATTGGAAAATGTCCGAAAAAAATTACGAGGATAACGGAACTGGTCTGCGGAAATATTCTTTTTGGAGGTCCGGAAACTCCCGAAAAAGCCTCCGGAATCGAAAAAAGAAAAAAAAGAAAGAGGGGAAAAGGCACACGGCCCGCCGCGGGGGTGGGCATGGCCCGCTCCAAGGCCAGGCGGGCCACGCGCCGCCCAAGCAGGCGGGCAATGCCCCGCCCAGAATAGGGGCGGGCTACGCCCGCCCAGCATTGGCGGGCGTTGCCGCCCAAGACCAGGTGGGGCATGCGCCGCCCTCGAAGGCGGGCCGTGGCCCGCCTGGCTTGGGCGGCTGCGGTGCCCGCCCTCGAAGGCGGGCAGGGTGCGCCCGGGATCAACGTTTTTTCCCTATAAAAAATGCTCTAGGGCTCCGTTTTTGAGGACACTCAGTCCCTGTGTTAACGGACGCTCCTTCTCCCTAAACGCTCTTGGCTCTGGCGATTCTTTACTGCTTTCTTGGCATTTTTTTAATTTAGTTTTTAATTTTATATTGTGGATACTTGGTCACTTAAAATTAAATTAAAATTAATTCCTTTAACGAGGAAGCTTAAACCTGGAGGTTAAGGAAAGCGGGTCTGACGATTAAAATCAGGTACATGAACTGAACGCCTATTTAATTTTAGCACGTCATGCATGCTTCTTTTCTACTCCTAATAATTCTACAACTGCATAAATGCATCCATGCCATCATTAGGCAGACAAATTGCCTCAATTAAATAAATTTAGGCTAAATGCCCGATTAATTAATAATCGCGGTATTAAGGCCTAACTCCGACAATATTGGCTCAAAACACCTAGTTAATTAATAGCTATGGTGTAATCGCCTTTATTTCAAACAAATCCTTCTTAAGTCCAATTAATTAATAATTGTGGCTAAAAGCCTTAATTGATCACGTTTTGGCAACAAGTTGCCTACAATTAAATCGATCTTTTGGCAAAATTTCGATCTTCTTGGCAAAAATGCCTTAAAAATTAAATCAAACCTTATTTTTGGCAAAAAGCCTTAAATCAATCATTTTGGGCGACCAATACGCCCAAATCAACAGATCATTTTGGCAATCAAATGCGGCGATAAATCACCTCTTTGTTGGGGCTAAAAGCCTTAAAAATCAATCCATTTGGGCGACAATCGTCTAAAATTAATCATTTTTTGGCAACGATTGCCTAAAAATCAATGCTTTTTTGGCTAAAAGCCCCATTAAAAATCAAATTTTGGCAAATCAAATGCCTAAAAATCAATCAATTCTTGGCAAAAATGCTAAACCCAAAAATGGCACAAAGCATACAACACATATCTCATTGCATAAAAGCATTCCCCTCAATTCAAGCACTCTAAAAGAGGCCTATCGAACTACGTTGACTTTGATCTTCCATTCAACGGCAAGTACGTAGGCACGTTTGGGATTTAACCCCGGGCCGGCAAGTCAAAATCACATAAACATTTTTCATTGGTCCCAATTACATCATCTTCAACCTGCATAAAGGCATTCATCTTTGGTTAGTTCATCAGCATGACATAGTCTCGGGATCACCTCGGGTTCGTATTACCATGCTTGAACATTTGGGATAAATTAATCTAGTAACTATGGTAATTAAAATTGGAGTCACTTTAGGGTTTTTCCTAGTTTTACCCGAAATATAATTAAACAAGGGTGGCGACTCACACATCAACTGCAATTTCCTTCCTTTAGTCACATGCCATTCATATGCTATGATATTTGGGGGAGGGGTTCACAGTGTGCAACTCTTGACCACCTTCTCCGGCCCGGGTAGGTCCTCCAAGCCCTCGCAGTCCCATGGAGTCAGGAAAAGCTGCAAAAAGAATAAGAAATCAGTGATTGGTGTGGCCATTTAAAAGGAGAGAAAGGGAGAAAGCTAAGCTAAATGGTTCAGAGATTCCTTTTTGTTATTACATCGGACAGCTCCCGGTCGTTAAGGAAGCTCCTCCAGTACTCAGTGCTCAGGATCCTCGCCACTGGCATAAGTATGATGACAATGGGCCAGGTAACGAGGGATCCTCTGAGACTCGGCAGGAGAGTCACCACTCGGACCACCCGGATAGATACGGTACTCGTATGACCATACCTGCAACAGAGGAAGAAATGGTATCAGTTGGTTGAACGATTGAGAATGACAAAGAAGACGCTGAAGAGTGAAAGAATGTTACCTCCAGAGGCCGGATGAACAGCCAGTTTGACTCACCGTTACCACGGGTCCAGACATCTAGACCGTGATAGAGGTGAGCCAAAGCTAGCGTGGCCCAGTCGAAGGACCCAACCTGGCTCAAATCCCTCAGACATGCCAGCACCGCCGGGTCTCCCTTATTCTGGAAGGTGCATAATAGCTGGGATGATATAATGTAGAAGAGGAAGGACCGAGCAACCTGGTCCCTCTCCTCCCGAGTGTATGCAGGAGCAGCAGGTCGGGCCTCCACCGCAGGTCGGGCCTCCACCGGCAACTCCCTCCAAGAGCCAACCTGGTCTTGTCCTCTCGGCCTAGAATCGGGAGACCACCTCATAGACCACCTCATAAGACACGCATCCCTGCGCGGTGTACCTAGTCTGTGTGGTCACACCGAGCAGAGAGCGGACTAGCTGAGCTCCGAGAGCAGACGTCTGGTACCGAGCATCCAGCGGGGGAACTGGACTGGTGAAGCGAAGACCGGTGATGGCAGCATAGTCTACGGGCGTCAGGGTCATCTCGCTAAACCCGAAGACGAATGTGTGCGTACAGTCGTTCCACCGCTCCATCAATGCATATCGCATAGCGGGTGGAAAACAAGGCTGTGTGCGGCGTAATCCTGCAGCATAATCCCCGAAGCCTGCAGCGACGACCCGAGCTCGCATGGGCGGGTCCAGCAAATCCCAGAAAGTGGAGGCATCAGTGGCTGATCCACCCGAGCGGGCCTTGCCCAAATCAACCTGTAAGAAAAATTTTTTCCAATTTCAATAAACATGGTACTAACAATTATTCATTTTCTTCTATGGCAGGAAAAATAAAAATCCAAATCTCGGTTTGAAACGTAGCTACGTCACGCAACTACACAGCCGTGTCACGCGTCTACACAGTTGCGTCATGCGACTTTGCCCAAGTTGCGCACCTTGAAGCATAACTGCGTCGCGCACCTCAGCACCTGCGCCACGCCACTGTTTGAAGTTTGTTGCCCTAAGAACAGATGCGCCACGCAACTACACAGCTGCGCCACGCATCTCGACAGTTGCGTCCCGCAACTGCTCAAGACTCTGCCTCGTTGACGAACAGTCGCGTCACGCAACTGTTCTTTTGAAGTGTTGTTGCCCTAAGAACAGATGCGCCACGCAAAACTACCACAGCTGCGCCACCGCATCTCGACAGTTGCGGTCCCGCAACTGCTCAAAGACTCTTGCCTCGTTGACGAACAGTCGCGTCACGCAACTGATTCATTCCAACGAACAGCTGCGTGACGCAACTGTCGAAGGTACGCAGTGCTTAAATTTATGCCTAATTTCACTATATTTGTGTTGTTCTCAAAATGCAATTTTTCAGGGCAAAAATCAAAGTCGCCTATAGAATACAACAAGCAAGCAAGTTCAAGGCAAGCTAGGGTTTTTCTGGCGCCGTCGAACAGTTTGCGTCACGCAACTGTTCACACAAGAACAGCTGCGTCACGCAAGAACAGCTGCGTCACGCAACTGTTCACGCAGGAACAGCCGCGCCACGCAACCCCTACCTGCGTGACGTGACTGTTGACGCACGCACAAACTACAAAATCAGTCATATCGCTACAGCTAAGGATCAAAACCAGTAAAATTGAAGAAAATTTTTACTTACCTCAGCCTGAAAGCCGTGCATCCGGCTCGTCTCATTTCTCACCAGGAACTCAGTGCCCGGCAATGGAAGGAGTTGCAACGGTCGCGTCCCGGGGGTTAGTGGGTTCCGGTTCACCGGTACCGGCTCGCCGTCAAAGGTCGGAACGTAAGCGGAAGCGGAAGCGGGGATTTCTGAGATCTAAGACATCGTTTTCAGTTGAAAATTTAGAGAGTTTTCAAGTGCTTAGGGTTTGTGAATAAGTGAAAATGAATCGGTTAAGAAAGCAGTTACTTATAGTAAGTGGCTGGGCCCAAGCACACTTCTCCAAGCCTAAAAAGCAACGGGCCCATTATCTTCTTTCAAGCCCAATAAGCCCGTGCGGCCCGTTTAAAAGCCCACGACAGTCCACTTCAGCAATTTGACGTCGATGTGCGGCTCATACATTTCAGCAATTTTTGTCTATTCACCGCACAGGGGGCAGAAACACCAAATTGCCCAGATTACCTTCAGGTCAGTTTTCTTTCAACCACTATATCATAAAGGGTATACCTGAAAATGCAGATAACAAATTTTTATCTTTTATGCCGAAATTTTTGCTAAAATTTTTGCAAAATGATTAAAACTACAAAGGGGATATTTTTGGTCCTAAGGCTGGGAATCTCGGACTGGGGGCAAAGTATAACCTTTTGCCTTAATGCTGAATCTTTTTTTCATAATCAATGCATGGGAACATGTTGGATGTTTCCAATTTTTTTCTTAACAAAAGGCAAGTTCGTTTGCACACGGATAATTGCTCCTTTTTTCTTGTGAACAATTTTTCAGGCCAAACAGAATTGATGGTTTTATTTGAAGCCAATAGGTCTTCACTGATTAGTGATGGTGCATGCGAGCTAGTCAGATAATTTCAAAACAGTTGATGATTTGTATTGCGAAGTGTTTGAATCTCTTCCCCCAGTCAATGATGATTGAATTGCGAAGTTGACCAGGGTAAAAACCGACATCTTTTCGGGCCCATCAAATCGAGCCTGAGGATGCCTTTTCTAAACCGACTGGAGCCGGACCCAAAAGCCGATCAAACCGAAGCTGAGTAGGTGGCCAGATCAAAGCCCTTCAAGCCGATCCAAACGAGCTTTGAAGACTTTTTCAATCAAAACCAACATCTTTCTGAGCCGATCAAACATGAGCCTCAAGGATGCTTTTCTAAACTGACTGGAGCCAACAAAGCCGGATCCAAACGAGCTGAGTAGGTGGCCAGATACAAAGACTTCAAGCGCCTTCAAGCCGATCAAGCCGAGCTTCGAAGGTATCTTCATCAAATCAATTTTGTTATTAATCCGACTGGAAGCCGACAAAGTCGATCAAACCGAGCTGTGAAGGTGTCCAGATGATTAATTCAGCATCTTTCCAAGCCGATCAAACCGATCTTCAGGAGTGATTGCCAGACAGAAGGCGCATCAACAGACCACTTTAACATTAATTGTTTACACAATTAATGATAAAGTGGGGGGAAAACGGTTGACGCGTAATTTTGTGCCCCCACCTGACCCGGTGATGATAAGAGGATAAGGGATAAGATATCACGATCAACCAGAAGTGTTTGAACCAAAACTTGAATGAACCGGCCCAAAGGAGTCTGACCCGCGTTTAGGGTTGCGTTCACGTGCTATTTCCCTACGTGACGGACACTCTTAGTTTGCGTCACGCAGCCTCCTAACGAGGCGAACACCTCTGGCACGCGCCCATGCAACGGCCTGCACTGGTTTGTATGGTACGCAACAAACTGTACGAAAAGTAAGCTTGCGTCACACAGGCTTTCGGGTTGCGTTAACGCAGGTATAACCTTGCGTGACGCGACTTATGTTCTGTTGCCCTACGCATATTAAATACGAATTTTGCTGCTAAAAACGAGAACTTTTTGGACTTTTCTCTCGTTTTCTCTAAAAATTCTAGGTTTTAGCTAAGTTTCATTAAACGGGCTAGGGTTTTCCCCAAGAACTCAAAGTTTGAGTAAACTTGAGAAGATCAAGCCATTAACAAATTTAGTTTGAAATCAAAAAGCCATAAAAAAAATATAAGAAGAGAAAAAAGAGAGAAGGAAAGAAAGAGAGAAAACATGTGTTTCTGTGAAAAAAGTTGATACCACACTTCTTGGGATGTGAGACTGTGTTTCCTGAGCTAATTCAAAAGTTGTAATGCAATCCTTTCCAAAATCTGAGTTGCTAGGTAACTTATTTTAAAATTTTTCTTTTTCATTTCTAGTCTTTATATTTCTTAAAAATTCTTTATTCATAGTGTTTAGTTGATCTGTTATTGGTTAGACGTAATTTCTGCCCCATGTTGGACTTTTCTGAGTTGAGTTTAGTGCAACGGCCTGCACTATTTGTATGGATACGCGGCAACTGTACTAAAAGTAAGCTGCGTCACGCAGCTTACGGTTGCGTTACGTGGGTATAACCTGTGTGACGCGACTATGTTACCTGCGTGACGCGACTGTTCATGTCCAAAAGCCCTTAACCTGGAGTGGACCACCCGCGTGACGCAGCTGTTCGTGTACTCAGTTTCCATTTTATTTTTATATTTGTGTCTAATATTTTGCTTTGAATAAATGATCAATATACCTGAGGATTTTAATAAAGTCATGAACAGTTCCGTCACGTAGCTAGGAGTTCCGTCACGCGACTATTCTTCCTAGAACAGCTGCGTGACGCAACTGTTCCAATTTCCAGGACAACAAGAGTTCCGTCACGCGACTGTTCTTCATAGAACAGCTGTGTGACGCAACTTCTCTAAGTTCCAGAATAAATGACAAGAGCTCCGTCACGCGACTGTTCTTCCTAGAACAGCTGTGTGACGCGACTATCTTCAAGTTCCAGAACACTTTTCTTATTTTGTCTTAATTTCATGTCATTAAGTAGATTTTTAATCCTAATCCAGAAAATGATCAATAATGGGCAAATAATCCTAATCCGAAAAATGATCAATAATGGGCAAATTAAGTCTTAATCAAACCAAATCGATTAATTCATTGTGATTACAAGATTTTGGGATTATATTGATTATTGTTTACTATTGATTATATTATTAAACTCGGTTTGTGGCCCGCCTTTAACCATAAGGCAAGAGCGGGTCTTTTAATTATTCTTACTATATATTGTTGTGGATGAATGGTGATGTGATGATTTAATTCTATGATGATATGGCAATGAAATGAACCCTATTTTTGGGACGGGTATAATTAATTTTCCACATAGGAACTCGTTCGATTTATCGGGTTGGGGTTTGTATACAATAAATTGGCTTTTCCTAAAAATACAAATCAATTTTAGAAATCGTAGGTTTAAAAAGAGCCGGTTTTTTCGGGGCATCGAACTTCCCAACGGGCCAATGTACCTCAATTCCCTTACCCAGAGCCTCGTTGGTTCGCCCTGAGCAGTTTTTCTTAAATAATTTGGCCTGATAAAAAATGGGTTAATGGAGTCATTTAAATAAAATAAAAACGGTCCATTGCCCGAAAAAATGGGTGGCGACTCAAATTATATTTTTGTAATTTGTAAGACCGATTTATCGGCATCGCATATCCAAAAAGATTTTTTTTATCACCTTTTTCCAAAACAATAATACAATAATAAAAAAGATGTTTTCGGAGATCCTTTCGGGGTTTTTGGGATCTCGTTTTGGGACGAAAACACACCGACGGGTCCCCAATTCTCGAGCTTGCTCCGGTTAGTCTTGTGGTTCGTTCAAGTTCATCGGGTTCGGCTTCTGATTCAGATTTGGTAGAAATGGCTGACAACACTGTGAATGAGACTGGTTTCTCTCCAGCCCAGATAAGGACCATCACTGAGATAATACCATCACTGAGATAATAGCTGCTGCCTTCACCCAAGAGAGGGCATAAAACTAGGTTCCTCCTGCTTCAAGCAACTAGCCTACGGTTGAGGAAAGGGAAATTCCAGAACCTACTTTGGATAATCAAGCCTCTGCTGGTAATGCTGTTCCAGTTGAGAATGATCTGGCTAAGCAGTTTGCAGAGCTGAAGGATAAAGTGAAGAAGATGTCTGTTGCAAAAGAGAAGGATCCAGTTGTGAACCCTCCCCCCGAAGGCAAAATCGTGCTGGAACGAGGTATGCTCACGTGTGTGTTTTATGAAGTCACCACCTAGTTTATTTTTATAAGGGAAAACTAAGAAAGAACCTTAAATGACTCCATTAAATGACTCCAATTTTAAAATTAACCTATAGTTCTAGTTAATTTATCCCAATGTTTAAGGGCACAATCCTACGAACCCGAGGTGGGATTTCCCGAGACCAATTAATCCATGCCTGATTACTAACCTAAGTGTGAATGCTTTGAAAGGTAATGAAATGCATTGGACCGCAATAAAGTGTTTTGATATTTCGACTTGGCCGCTCGGGGTCAAATCCCGAACGTGCCTACCGTACTCTCGTTTGAAATGAGAGATCAAAGCCGACGTAGTTTTCGATAAACAAATGCCCTAATTCAAAGGCAATTTTCCTCCAATCCCAGACAGCTAGCTACCCTTAGTGGGCAGACATTCAATGCTGACCCATTGTCAACGAGAACCATGGGCACAGTCTTTTCTCTGGTCTAAACAGTAACATAGAGTGCATCATTGTGACTGCTTCCTTGTTTGGGCAAGTCATCATCGGAAAACCCGATGCTTTGCATCTTTGATGATTGGGTGAGGGTGGATACCAGCACTTCAGGACTAATCTCCACCGATGTTTAAAGTTGACTCAAAGCCTTGCAAAGAGCTTGGCGATGTTTTCCCCCGGAGAAAATCAGGCTTTAAAAGTTTTGATGTGTGTTTATTTTGGAAAAATGGTGACAAAAGCCCTTTTTAGATATACGGTGCCGATAAGTCGGTCTTATAAAACATTTTAAGTCGCCACCAACTCGCCTCATTTTTTTCGGTAAATGGGACCGTTTCCCATTTTTTAAATTTAATACAAAAAGTGGACTCCCATTTTAACCCATTTTATTTCAAGAGCTTTTATTTGAAAGAAATCTGGTTCAGGCGTACCAGAGTACGATTCTAGGTAAGGGGTTAGGTATCGTCGGCCGTGGAAGCCGACGCCCGGAAGACCGGCCTCTTTTAACCTAAACCGATTTCTAATTTGACTTTATTTTATTTAGAAAAGCCATTTTTTTCCTCAACCCGAATAATCGAACGAGTTTCCTATGTGGAGAAATTAATTAACCGTCCAATTAGGTTCATTCATTGCATTCAATTCACAAATAAATCATCACATCCAATACATCCATTCCAATAATACCATGTCAAATAGAAGTAAAAGACCGCTCTTGCCTTAAGGTTAAAGGCTGGCACAAACCAGAGTTTAAAATAATCGTTAATTATAAATAAACGATAGAAATAAAAAAATCTTTAAAATATTCTCATAATCAAATCAATAATTAGTTTGACTTTGCTGATTAAAAAATTAAATCTGCCCATGATTGATGCATTTCCTGGATTATAGGATTTAAAAATCTACTTAATGACATGGAGTTAAAATAAAATAACCAAAAGTAAATTGAAACTGGAGAGACATTCAGTCAAGCAGCTGTCCTACGAAGAATAGGCGCGTGACGCAACTCTGTCTCTTATTCTGGAACTCGTAACAGTTTGCGTCTCTTGCTTCTATGATAGAACAGTCGCGTGAACGGAAACTCTAGTTATGATTCTGTAGACTAGAACAGTCGCGTCACGCAGTCTGTTCTAGTGAGACAGTCGCGTGATCGGAACTTCTAGCTAACGTGACGGAGCTGTTTTAGTTTTTATTCAAAAACACTCAGACATATTGATTTATTTATTTACAGTGAAACACTAACAAGTATAAAAACAAAATAAAAAAAACTGGAGTACCGAACAGCTGGCGTGACGCAGGTTGGTCTAACCCAAAATAGGATTTTGGACACGAACAGTCGGCGTCACGCAGGGTACTAGCTGCGTGACGTGGCTACTCTGGTCCCGCACTACTTTCAAACCTTCCTTTTTTAACACGTATTCTTTTTGTTTTATAGTGGATTAAAAAACCAAACCCAAAAGAGTTTTCAACAATGGGCCAAACACTGCGTTTATATCATAACAATTCAACCAAAACAATGTGAAAATGGAAGATTTTAATGATAAGATACTAGAAACGAAAAAAAGCAAAAGGTTAGAATCCGTTACCTAAGCCCTCAGATTTGAGGATTGATATCGCTGATATTGATTTAGAATAATGTTTTTCACAATCCCCAGGGTGCGGACAATCACCAAGTTCTTTGCACGAAAATAAAATTTGTTTTTTCCTCTCTTTTTTACTCCTTTTTAATCTTTTTGTATTATTTTTCTTTGATCTTAAATCTAATAATCTAATGACTTGATCTACCTCAAGTTTACTCAGTGGAGTTTCTTGAGAAACAGCTTTAGTCGTTTTTTAGAATACCTAAACTTAAGAAAGTTGGTATTTCTTAGACGGAAAATCGAGAGGAAAGGTCAAAAGTGCAAAAGTCGTTTTTGCTGTAAAAATGTTGTATTTATATGGTCTAGGGCAACAGAGCAGTCGCGTTCATGCAGGTAGAAAGCTGCGTGACGCACCCCGTAACCTGTGTGACGTGACTTTACTATTTCGTACAGTTTGCCGCATATCCATACAAACAGTGCAGGCCATTTGCACGGGCGCGCGCCAGAGGTGTCAGTCCTGTTAGAGCTGCAGTGACGCAGCTAAGAGGCGTCACGCAGGTTTACTACTGCGTGACGCATGCCTCTAATAGGCCAGTGCTCCTATTGGGGCGGTTTGATTCAATTTTTTGGTTCAACACTCTCGTTTAATTAGTGAAACCTTACTCCTTTTGGTCCCTCATATCATCATCCGGGTCAGGTGGAGGCATAAAATCAACAGCGTCACAAGTTTGCCCCCCATTTTAGTCATTAATTGTATAAACGATTAATGTTAAAGTGGTCCATTGACGCGGCCTTCTATCAGGCAATCAAACTCCCGAAGCGTTTGGTCGGCTTTGGAAAGAATGCTGAAATCTAATCAATCTGGTCACTTCCTAAGCTCGGTTTGATCGGCTTCGTCGGTTTCGCATCCAACCCAAATGTGAATGACTTTCAAAAGCTCGTTTAATCGGGTCTTGAAGGACACCTTCGGGCTCAGTGTTTGATCGGCTCGAGAAAGTGTTGAATTTGAACCCTGGGTCAACTTCACAACTCTCAACATCACATTGACTGGGGAAGAAATCCCGAACAGCTTTCGCAATACATCATCACTGATCGAAAATTGAAATTGTTCTGCTATTAGCTTCCGGATGCACCATCGCAGTAAGACCTATCGGCTTCGAAAAACATCACCGGTTGGCCTGAAAAATTGTTCACCAGAAGGAAAAGAGCAATATCCGTATGCAAATGAACCTTGTCTCTTGTTAGAAAAATATTGGAACATCACATGTTCCCATGCATTAATTATGAAAAAAAAGGATTCGTATTAAGGCAAAAGGTTGTACTTTTGCCCCCAGTCCGGAGTTCCGGCCTACGACCAAAAATATCCACCTTGCAAAAAATTTAGCAAAAATTTCGGCATAAACGATTTAACAGAATATTTGTTATCTGTATTTTCAAGTATACCTTTTATGATACAGTGGTCGCTGAAGTGTACGGGCCGCACATCGACGTCGAATTGCCGAAGTGGACCATTACGGGCTTTTGAATGGGCCATACAGGCTTATTGGACGTTGAAAGAAAGTGACGGGCCCGTCGGTCCTATTGAGCTCGGTTGAATGGGCTTGGGCCCTTTACTTGAAGAAATGAGATTGGGCCCAGATATTTACTATAAGTAATTTCCTTCATAACTGATTCAGTTTCACTTATTCACAAACCCTAAGTGATTGAAAATTCTCTGGATTGTTCAACTGATCTTGAATTTCAACTGAAATTTCAACTGAAAAAGATGTCTCAGCTTCCTGAAATCCCTGCTTCCGCCTACACTCGAGAGATGGAGACTCTCGGGGCCCTACCCGATATCCCTACGTTCCACGGTGAGCCGGAATCTGCTGACCCCCGGGACGCGGCCGTTGCAGCTTCTTCCGTTGCCGGGTACGGAGTTTCCAATCCGGTACGAGACGAGTCGGATGCGCGGCTTTCGATCCGAGGTAAATGAAAGTTTCCTCAATTTGTTATTTTTTAGTGCTTTTGATCCGTAGCTGTAGTAGATAGAACTGTTTCTTTGTGTTTGCGCCTGCGTCAACAGTCGCGTCACGCAGGTAGGAGTTGCGTGGCGGGTTGCGTGGCGTTGGTGCTGTTTCTTACATAAAATAGGTTGCGTGACGCAGCTTGTTCTTAGTGGACAGTTGTGTACGCGATGTTCGAGGCGCCAGAAGAAACCCTAGCCTGCCTTGAACCTTAGAATTGACCCCTTTTAACTGTCGTTAGCCTTGATTATGATACTTTTCTTGTTGAGTACTCGTAGGCGACTTGATTTTGCCCTGGAAAATTGACATGAAAACAACACAAACGTAGTGAAATTAGGTCAAAAATTGAAACACTGCGTACCTTTCGACAGTTGTGTCACGCAAGCTGCTTTAAGAAGAACAGTTGCATGACGCGACTGTTCGTCAATGAATGAGGGCCTGAACAAGTTTGTGTGAAGCGGCTAGGCGAGATGCGTGGTGCGGGGCCCTTCCCGTGGTTGCGTGACGCATCTTCCTTGGAGCCACATATTTTGAACAGTTTGCCGTTGGCGCAGCTGTGGGCTGGCGTGGCGAGATGCGTTTTGGCGCGCCTCGTGGTTGCTTGAAGCATCTGTCCATTGGGGCCACATTTTTGAAAACAGTTGCGTGGCCACAGCTGTGGGGTGGCATGCGCGCGAGTACTGAAGTTGCGCTACGTGCTGTGCTTCGAATGCGCAACTGGTGTAAAGCTGCGTGGGCGCGACTCTGTAGACGCGTGACGCGGACTTTGGAGTTGCGATGGACGCAGCTATGGTTTCAAAACCACAAGCTCGGATTTTTATTTTCCTGCCATTTTTTAGAAGAAAATGAACAATTATTAGTCTTATATCATTTCGAAAAATTGGAACTTTCTTACAGGTTAATCTGTGGCAAGGCCCGCTCGGGTGGTTCGGGCCACTGATGCCTTCCTCTTTCTGGGACTTATTGGACCCTTTCCTATACGAGCTCGGGATCGTCGCTGTAGGATTCAGAGATTACGCCGCCGGATTGCGCGCACGCAGCCTCGTTTCCCGCCCGCTATGCGATATTGCATTGATGGGAGCGTGTGGAACAACTGCATGCAACACTTTCGTGTTCGGGTTTTGAGAGAGATGACCCTTCACACCCGTGGGCATTATGCCGGGCGATTACTAGCCTGCGCTTCACTATCCGGCCCCCCCCACTTGGATGCTCAGTATCAGACGGCCGCTCTCGGGGGCCCAGTTATCGTTACGCTCCTTTGCTCTGGTGTGTACCCACACAGACCCGGTACACCGTTACAGGGGTGCATGTCTACGAGACGGTCTGTTTCGGTTTCTGGGCCGAGAGGGATCAGGGACCCGGTTGAAGGCTTGGAGGGAGTTCTGCCGGGAGGATGTCCAACCTGCCGCTCCCGCGTACACTCGGGAGGAGAGGGACCAAGCCTGCTCGGTCCTTCTTGTTCTATATCATGTTCCTCCCAGCCTACTATGCACCCTCCCAGAGAATAAGGAGACCCTGCGATGCTGGCATGTCTTCGGATCTGAAAGCCAGGTCGGGTCCTTCGACTGGGCCACCACTTTGGTTTGGCCATTCTTCTATCACGCGTCTGGACGGTCTGGACGTAGGTAAGCGGTGAGTTCGAACTGGCTGTTTCATCCGGCCTTTTGGAGGTAAACGCACTTTCACTTCTTAACTTTTTCTTTTCTTCTATCCGCCATTCTCAACTGTTTCAACATAACTTTGATTGTTATTTTCTGTCTCTGTTACAGGTGTGGTCCTACGAGTACTGCATCTATCCGGGCGGTTCGATGCGGTGACTCTCCCCGTTGAGTCAGGAGTATTTCCCCGCTATCTGGCCCACTGTCATCACATTATGCTAATGGCGAAGGATCTCGAGTACCTGGCGAGCTTCCTTAATGACCGGGAGCTGTCTGATGTTGAGTAAACAGAAAAACCTCTGAATCTTTAGCTTGTCTCTCTCTTTTTTTTTTTTTTTTTTTTTTGACACATTTAACTAACGCTGATTCCTTTATCATATATTTTTTTATAGCTTATCCCTTGGAAGCCATGGGACTGCCAAGTCCTGGAGGACCTATCCGGGCTGGGAGATAGCTGAATTGCATACCCGGATCGAGACTACTGATGAGGGATACATTGGGCCGATCGGTACTTCCTAGGAGAGAGAGTTTTCGGGACACTCCGACCTCCAGCACCAGCGGAGGGTGCCTCATGCCCCTCCTCGGCATATGTGTTTGCTGGAGGGCTTGACTCGGTGAAGGACCTGGAGGTTTTATAGTATAGAGGCTCCTCGGCGAACGATTTCACTGTCCGCCGTGACTTTCCGTCTTACTTTGCCTCTCGGGATGCAGGCTCTAACTTCCTGAGATTCTTGAGTACATCCAGGTTAACTCATCTGGACCTTTTCAAATCTTGTTTTACTATTAATTACTCTCTTTTTTGTTTCAAATCACTGATGCTATTAGTTTCTTCGTAACTTAAATGCTAGGAGCGGGGAAAGACGCACAAGACTGCGGCTCACTACCGGGCTTGAGGCAGCGGCTGAGGCTGGTGCACGGCGGCTCCGGCTGGGACGCCGGTGGTAGTACTTGGGCAATGTCCCGTTCCCGCCGGGGCATGGAGGTTGGTGTTGGATCCTGGCCTTGGCTTGGGATCTGGCATCGTATCCTGCTGATCTTCGGCAGGGCTCCTCCTCCGGTACAGTGGAACCCTGAGCCACACTACACATCGTAAGTTATAACCGAATTTACAAAGTTAAGAGTATTGCTACCTGAGTAATCTTTTAATGGATGTTCTGTCGCAGGTGCTGGGCCCAGAGGTTACCAGGAATTGCCAGCGATTCGGGTTTGCCCGATCCTACATCGGCCGGCTTTACTCCGAGCCAGCGACATTTGAGCTGGTATTGAATTTTACACACCTTTACCTTTTTGCCTTCCCATTTTTTCGGGTAAACCATTTTACACATCTTTGGCTTTTTACAGGAGGTTGGAGAACGGGGAGACTACGGAGCATCAGTTCCCGTCAGTCCAGTGCTGTTGAGCCGGCTTCAGACAGACGGTGGAGCGCTTCGGACGAGGCTAGAGGTTGAGGGCATCCCCGTTTCGACTCTTCTGATGAGGATGAGGATTGGCTCTTCCTTCCGGACAAGCGTGCCACATCAACCACACCCCTCCGGCTGTTGCTGGCTCCTAGCCGTAGGCGGCGGTTAGGTCCTGCCTGCACGTTCTCCTTCCATTTTTTGACACTTTTTGAACGTTTTAAACATTTAGTAATATTATTTTATTATTATTAATATATTTTATTTTATTTTCTTTTTTTTCTCTCTTTTTTTATGTTGTACAGTATATCCAACACTTTTATGTATATTTATATTTTACAACATTTGCCTTTTATCACTTTATCATATGTGTTTATGTTTTATAACTGTGAAGTCTTATTTCCTGCAAAAACAAAACACGAACACAACACCAAACACAAAATAGCGATGTCCCATTTGTCCATAAAAAAAAAATTGGTTCATGCTTATTAGTAGTCAGTGTGGATCGATTTATTGTAAATGAATACAATGAAATTGAAAATTGAAAATAAGGAATAAAAATTAATGAACTTAACATGGAATATGACCAAAAATCAATTTTCCAACAGAAACGTACCGTAAGTACTTACCTTAATAGGCGATCACTCAGTGAATGCGGACGTTAATGTCTCAACACATCCTTTCCTCGATTTAATGTGATCATAAAGACTCCAACTTCCTTTATTGTACAGGCCGTCCTCTTATTGATCAATGCAGGTTTAAATGCTGCACCGACCCAAGTAGACTATACCATGATTATGTCCTTCCAACTACTTCTGACGGTGGTTATTATTTCGGATGGCGAGTATTTCATATCATTCGGTCCCTTCATTCTTCTATAATGGAAATTTCACTTTCGCACCTTCCTTTCCCATTCCAGTGTCCAAATCATATCAGTTTCTTAAAGTGACCTTCCTTCCATGGGCCTTCAGAAAGCCAAGTCTCATTCTTTCTCAATCCACCTGACGATCTATGGCAAGTTTCCTCCTTATGGATCAACTACGTTTGGTTGAAAATATTTCAAAAGACTTGAAACCTAACTAGGTTCCTATCTTGGCTCGTTACTCATTTTAATCCCGATACCCATTGGTTTTTCCGGTTTGAAGACTCTGAAGTAACTCCGACCTACGAGGAAATGTGCGCCGTTGATTGATCATCATCGCTTGAACAAGACGAAACTCCGGGGCTTGCCCTCAGGCCCTAGGTATAATCTAGCTGAATCGCGGCCTTGTGTCCGGTTTACCTTCCTGATTGGCATAAACGTGGATCAAGGTCTTCCTTTTGGAACCTTTCTTAAACAAAGGTTTTGTCCACTTGATCTAGATCTACCTTGATCCGAGCTTACTGCTTCTTTGCCTGTTGGAATGTGTATTGCCATGAAGAATCGGTCAACCCGGAAATTTGGAGATTTTTCAACTTTGACCGTTGTTCGTGACATGCAATTGTACCATCGGTACCGTCTTCCATGATGATCATGGAGAAACAATTGTTGTTGGGTCAGGGGATATTGCCCTTCACATTACTGATTCAATGTTCATCATCGCGGATTGTCCATTTGCTATTGCAAGCCTAGGGCTCTGGACAAATTAAGCCCCTAATTCCTCCGGTTCCAGCTCAACTTGATTCCACACTTTATGCGACCTGCCATTTTCAATCTCTGGTCTCGGGAGACGCAATTCGATTTGGTGGTAACATCCTACTATTCGGTGGAACAACTGTCCTTTGGTGGAGAATTAGACTGGCCACAATTGGAAGGCATAATTCTAATTATTGTGTTTGTATTGCCAGTCTAGACCGTTCCATGGCCTATTTCCCAGATAGGATCAGTCGTCAGTTATGGATGATACAACGTGTCCCCGGTCCACAACTTGAAAAGTGGTTCTCATATCACCACATCTGCTGGACTAATTTGACCGATCGGTTGGCAAAGTTCGAAACACCGTGTATTTAGATGAAGGAACGATGCAAGACACATGTGACACCTGCATATGCCAAACTAGTTCTTTACCCACAATGATTGTCACGTTCTGTGCAAGGTTGACCTTTTGCTGATAGGCCTCATCAGAATAAATTGTCGTTTTGTTGCTTTTCTTTTGTTACTCAAGCTATAGCTTTTTATCTAAATGTATCTGCTTTCCTTTTTAATCAATTGATCTTTTTTTGATGAATTCTTGTCTTTATTAATTCCTGCACAATATGAATCAACGAAAGACAAACAAAAACTTTTTCCTTTCGAATCATTTGTTTGTTAGTTATTTGGGCCATCCTGGCCCTTTGAGTCAATAAATGAAAATCCATAAAGTAAAAATTTATTCTATAAAATAAAAGGCTTATATGCTTGGAAACAACAAAGAATGGAGTGACTGTTTTATTACCTACACAAATCAAATTAAAATTAAAGGATTCATGTTCTTTTTTTTTTTTTTTTTTAAGAAAAAAGAAGGAAAAAAAAAAGAGAGGAAAGAGAAAAACTTGAACCTGTGGGCTCGAATTCGGGGGAAAAGTGAATGAAATCTGAAAAAAGTAAAGAAAAAACAGCTTTTATTAGAGAAAAAACGCGGCTTCGGAGGCCCCGAAAAAAAAAATTTTTTTTCTAGTTACCGTAAATAAAAAAATTTAATTTTTTTTCTAGCCACCTAAAAGAAAAAGGAGGGTTTTTTTATTTATTCTTCAGTACTAAAAAAGAAAAAATATATCATTTCTTTTCCATAAAAATTGGACTGAAAGGAAATCCTTATTTTTCTTTCAAATTTTGATAATCAATGCATACATTTATGAAATTCAGTACTAAACCAAGTGCCATGTGTACAAGCCAAAGTTCAGTACAAGAAATAAAAATAGAGAAAAGCAGTAAAATCCGGCAACTATCATGCGGCCGGGGCCTCCTCCTCCTCTGATCGATTCAAAAGCTAAACTGGAAGTCCAGGCCGCCAGTTAGTTCTTGCTGCTTCCCGAAGAACCAGCTCCTATCAATCTGAATTTACCAAAACCCGACAGGAACATGGAAATCATACAAAGGAAAATTACAAGTCAATACCCCAAATCTCTATTATGAATCTTTTTTGTGAGAGATTTTTCAGTTTCTTTACCTCAGTAATGTCCTCCGGAAGATCTCTCTCCTTTT
>NW_023590627.1:266192-285820 GCF_014843425.1 Jatropha curcas | reverse complement strand
GCTCACGGCACTAGACTGACGGGACCTGATTGCCTCCGCGCAGTCTCCCGTTCTTCAGCTCCTGTAAAGGCAAGCCATGGTGTAAGAAAATTTACCCCAAAAGATAATAAGAAGCAAAAAAGGAATAGTGTACAGGTTCTCACTACCAGCTCGTGCCGCTCGAGTAAGCCCGACCAATTCGGAAGATCAAAAGTCAAAAACCCGAACCGCTGGCATATCTCCTGATTACCTTGCGGCCGGCGGCACCTGCAAACAAGCGGAACAATCCAATTAAAAAAGATTACTCAGGTAACAATGCGTTTCTAACTTTTGGTAAAATTCCGGTTTTATTAAACTTACAACTTTGTAAATTCGGTTTATAACTTACATGTGTAGTGTGCTCAGGGTCCAGCTGCACCGGAGGAGGAGCCTGCCGAAGATCAGCAGGGATGATAATGCTAGATCCAAGGCCTAGACCAGGATCCAGCACTACCTTCATACCAGGTGGGAATGGCACGTCACCCAGCACTACACCGGCCGGTCCAACCGGGGCCGCCGCTCCACCGGCCTCAGCCGCTGCCTCTGCTCGGTAGTGAGCCACAGTCTTGTGCGTCTTCCGCTCCTGCATTAATTAACAAAAAAGAGATGATGGCATCAATGATTTGAAACAGTGAAAATAGTAATAACAGTAAATAAGGCAGAAGATCAGCAAAGCCACCTGAATATACTCGAGAATCTCAAGAAGCCGCGCCTGCATCAATCTCAAGGAGAAAGCCGCGCCGGGCATCCGAGAGGCCAAAGATTAAGAGGAAAGTCGTTCGGCGGACAGGGAAAATCTCGCCGAGAGGAAGCCTCTGTACCTGCTAACCAAGGTTCCTCCCCGGGTTTCAATTCAAGGCCCTTCCAGCAGGACACATATGCCGAGAGGAGGGGGGGGGCCGGCATGAGGGTACCCTCCGCTTGTGATGGAGGCTATCGAAGTGTTCAAAAAGACTCTCTCTCGCAAGGAAAATAGCGGTCAGGTCCCAGTATCCCTCGCAATAGCAGCCTCGACCGGGGTATGCAACTCAGCCACCCTCCCCGGCCCGAGTTAGGTCCTCCAGGCCTCCGCAGTCCCATGGAGTCAGGGACAACTACAAAAGCAAAATAAGAAAATCAGTATTGTTATGTACATTGAAAAAGGAAGATTAAAAAAGAAGATAAGCTAAATGTTCAGAGTATCTGTGTGTACTTACATCGGACAGCTCCCGGTCATTAAGGAAGCTCCGCCAGTACTCGGGATCTTCGCCACTGGCATAAGTGTGATGGAAGTGGGCCAGATAGCGAGGAATCCTCCTGGACTCGACCGGAGAGTCGCCACTCGAACCACTCGGATAGATACAGTACTCATAGGACTATACCTGCAATAGAGACAGAAATAACATCAGTTAGTTGAACAGTTGAGAATCATGAATAAAAAGGTGAAGAGCGAAAGAATGTTACCTCCAGAGGTCGGATGATAAGAAATGTTACCTCCAGAGGTCTCGGATGAACAGCCAGTTCGATCACGCTACCACGGGTCCAGAACATCCAGACCAAGTGACTAGAGATGAGCCAAACCAAGAGTGTGGCCAGTCGAAAAAGGACCCGACCTGGCTCAGATCCCGAAGACATGCCAGCACCGCCGGATCTCCCTTTATCTCTGCGGAGGTGCACAGCAACGTGGGACTACAAATCAATTGTAGAACAAGAAGGGACCGAGCAAGCCTGGTCCCACTCTCTTCCCGAGTGTAGCAGGAGCAGCAGGTCGGGGCCTCCTCGGGCAACTCCCTCCAAGCCCTCAAAAAACGATTCCTGATCGTCTCGGCCCAGAGAACCGAATAATAAGACGTCTCGGTAAGACATGCCACCCCTGGAGGTATGTTGTTTGTACCGGGTCTGCGAGAGTGCACCGAGCAAGGAACGGAACTAGCTGGGCCCCGAGACGTGGCGCGTCTGATACCGAGCATCCAGTGGGGGAACCGGCCAGTGAAAAAAAAAAGCGCCAGGCAAGTAATCGCAAGCATAGTCCACAGGCGTTTGAGAGTTCATCTCGCCGAACCCGAACACCGAAAAGTATGTGTGCAATCGTTCCACGCTCCCATTCCAATGCATATCGCATAGCAGGCGGGGGAAAACGAGGCCTTCGTGGCAGCGCAATCCTGCGGCCGGTAATCTCGAAGCCTATGCGCTCGACAACCCGAAGCTGACATAGGCCGGGCGGTCCAGCAATAAATCCCAGACAAGCAAGAAGGCATCAAGTACCCGATCCCTCCCGAAGCGGGGGCCTGCCAGATTAACCTTGTAAGAAAAATTCGATTTTCAATAAATTAGACTAACAAATTGTTCATTTTCTTCTATGGCAGCGCAAAAATAAAAACCAAAGTTCGGTTTGAACCGTATAGCTGCGTCACGCAACTACAAAGCCGCGTCACGCGTCTAAGGAGTCGCGTCACGGCAGCTTGCCCCAAGTTGTGCACTCAGAAGCACAGCTGCCATAGCGCACATTCAGCTCTCGCGCTACGCCACCCCACAGCTGCGCCACGCAACTAATTTGAAATATGTGGCCCTCAAGAATAGCTTTGCGTCACGCACTATTCCGAGACTCTTTTACACATTGACGAACAGTCGCGTCACGCAAACTGATTCTTCCGAAAGAACAGGCTGGTGGATGCAACTGTCGAAAGGTACGCATAGTAAGTTCAATTTTCAACCTAATCCCACTATGTTGTGTATTGTTTTCATTTTGTTAATTTCCAGGGCCAAAATCAAGTCGCCTAGAGCTATCAACAAATCGGAACATCAAACAAATCGAGGTCTAACATAGTTTAAAAGGGGTCGATTTCCAAAGGTTCAAGGCAAAGGCTAAGCGGTTTCTGGCACCTCGAACAGTTGCGTCACCGCAACTGTTCATGGAAAGAACAGCCGCGCCACGCAACTCCTACCTGGTTGACGCGACTGTGACGCAAGCCTAAACGCAAAAACATAGTCCTATTGCTACAGTTATGGATAAAAGCAATATAAAAAACGAAAAAAAAAAAAAAAAAGAGAAAAAAAAAAAAAAGAGAAAGGAATTTTCTACTTACCTCGGACTGAAAGCCGCGCATCCGACTCGTCTCGTACCGGACCGGGGACTCCGTACCCGGCAACGGAAGAAGCTACAACGGCCGCGTCCCGGGGGTCAGCGGATTTCGGCTTACCGGCATCGGCTCACCATCGAACATCGGGATATCGGGAAGGGCCCCAAGGGTCTCCATCTCCCGAGTGTAGGCAGAGGCAGGAATTTCAGAGAGTTGAGACATCCTTTTGGTTGAAAGTTCAGAGGATTCTCAATTGCTTAGGGTTTATGATAAGTGGAATTGAATCGGTTAAGAAGGAAGTTACTTATAGTAAACAATTTGGGCCAAAGCCCATTCGACCAAGCCCAAGAAGAGCTTTGGGCTCGTCACCTCCTTCCAAGATCAACAGGCCCGTGCGGCTTACTTCAAAGGCCCACAACGGTCCATTCCGGCAACTTGATGTCGATGTGCGCCTCGTACACGTCAGCAATTTTTTGTCTACTCATCGCACAGCACAGGGGGCAGGCATCAAATTGCCCAGATTTACCCTCACATCAAATTGCCCAGATTACCCTCAGGTGAGTTTTTCTTTCGACTACTATATCATAAAAGGTATATCTGAAAATGCAGATAACAAATTGTCTGTTGAATCGTTTACGCCAAAATTTTTGTAAAATTTTCCATAAGTAATGTATGGGAACATGTGATGTTCCAATATTTTTCTAACAGAAGGCAAAGTCTATTCGTACAAGGACATTGCTCTCTTTCTTCTGGTGAATAATTTTTCAGGCCAACCGGTGATGGTTTTTCGAAGCCGATAGGTCCTTCCGATCAGTGATGATGTATTGCGAAGCTATTGCGATAGCTGTTCAGGACTTCTTCCCTCAGTCAATGACTCGTTAGGTTGCCGAAGCTTGCTCACGGGTAAATCAACGTCTCTCGATCCCGATCAATCCCGAGAGCCTCGAGATGCCCTCTAAAACTGACTGGAGCCGATAAACTGAGCCGACCAAACCGAGCTGAGTAGTGGGTGGCTAGATCAAAGCTCTTCAAGCCGATTCAAACCGGAGCTTCGAAACTTTGTCTACTCAAATCAACATTCTTTCGCGGAGACCGAATCAAACCGACGCTTCCGAGAGAATGCTTCTTTCAGAATCCTAGGGGAAACCGACCAAAAGCCGAAACCAAAACTGAGACTGAGAAAGGGTGACGAGTGACCAAATTCTGTTCAAAAACCCGCCTTCGAGGACGATCAAACCGTGAGCCCCGGCCTTACGGTGTCTTCCAAGGCCCAATTAAACCGGAGGACTTGAATTCATCTCACATGTTTGGATGGAAACCTCTCGACGGAAGCCGATGCAGAAACCCGGAGCTTAGGAGGTTGCGCACAGTTGACTGATCAGAGCATCTTCAAGCCGATCAAACCGAGCTTCGGAGAGATATAATTGCCTGATAGAAGCGCGTCAATTGGACCACTTTAACATTAATCGTATAGCATTTAATGATAAAGTGGGGGGGCAAACTGTTGACGCGTGATTTTATCCTCCACCTGAAACTACCGCAATGGATGATATGAGACAAGGGACAAGGATCACGATAAACCAGGAAGAAGTGTTTGAACCAAAAAATTGAAATCAAACTGCCCAAGGAGCCTGACCCGCGTTGGGTTGCGTCACGCAGCTATTTACCTGCGGTGACGGCACTATTAGGCTGTGTCACGCAGCTCAACAGGGCTGAACGTCCTAGCGCGCGCGCCGTGGCCAAGCAGCCTGCCACTGTTTTGTATGGCATACGGCTCGAATCTCATATGGCACATCTTGTTACGATAAAGTAAACACGGTTTCGGTTCACGCCAGGTTTTACTGGTCGTGCTCGCTTCACCAGCTATTTTCAGAGTATACCCGCTTGACTGCGATCTGCCCCCTGATTGCCCTAGCCGGTTATCTTCAAATACAACATTTCGCAGGCAAAAAAACGGGAGCTTTTGGGAATTTTTCCATGCTGATTCCTTAGCTTCTAAAAAAGTTTTTTGAAAATAAATAGCTCTTTAACCTAAGTTTATAAATAACGGCCTAGGGTTGTTCCTTTCCCCAAGAACTCAAGTTGTGCAAGTAAACTTTGTAGGGGCGAAGACTCACCATTAGACATTTTTGTTTTTGGAAATCACAAAAAGAAAAACAAAAAAGATTAAAGAGTGAGCAAAAGAAGGAGAAAAAAGATAAGAAGAAAAATGTTTGTTTGGATAAACCACGCTTCTTGGAAATTCGTGATACAAACATCTCTCAAACACTAACTTAGTTGCATGCAATCTCAAATCTGAAGGGCTAGGTAACCGATTCTAACAACTTCTCTTTCACATATTTGCTGAATTTTGCTATACTTTCTTTAAGAAATCCCATTTTTATAGTATTTGATTTAAGTTTGGTTTATGTAAATACGCCCATTTTTTTCCCCAGTTTCTGAGTATTTCTGGGTTGTGGTTAAATCCACTGGTTGACAAAAAAGAAACGTAAAAAAGGTGATAGTTTGAAAGCATAAGAACATAGTCCGTGACAGATGGCTAGCAGTCGCGTCACGCTCCAGCTTAACTACGCCTGCGTACGCGGGCGTGTTCATGTCCAAAAGTCTTTGATTCGGACCTGACACCTGCGTGACGCAGCTACTCTTGATACAAGCCCAGTATACTTTTATTACTCAACTATTTTGTATTTAATGTGATTATCTAATAAATAATTCAATCAAAGTGAGAATTTTAAGTAAAGTTATCGAATAGTTCCATCACGTAGCTTAGGAGTTCCGGCACGCGACTTGTTCTCATCGAAACAGCTGCGTGATGCAAACTGTTCCTATTTCCTAGTAAATATGATAAGCAGGTTCCGTCACACACTTGTTTCTTCATAGAACACGCCGCCGTGACAAGTTGACTGTTTTCTTATAGTTCCAGAATGAATTAATGGTGAGTCTGACGCCAACGCGACTGTTCTTCACTTAGAACCATGCTGTCGTGACCTGCGACTTTGTCTTTAAGATTCCAGATAAATAGTTTCCCATTACTTTTAATTTTTAATTTCCACTTCCATTAATATATTATCAAATCCTAACGGAGTGACACAATTGGTGTCAATTATGGGGAACAAACTGAGTCTTAAAATCCAAAAACTAAATTAAAGTTTAATTATTTTGATGAGTTATGAGAGTTTTTAGGATATATTTTCTTATTGTTTATCATTAATTATACATTATTAAATCTCGGTTGTCGGCCCGCCCTTTAACCATAAGGCAAGAGTGGCGTCTTTTTTTTTTGTTATTCTTTATTTGATATGTATTATGGGTGTGATGATGCATCTAACCTGAGTATATTTGTGTATGAGCATGCAATGACTATAGAACCTAATTGGGTAACTGTTTTTAACTAATTTCCACATAGGAACTCTCAGGCTTCTCGAATTTATTCGGTGGGTTTAAATATATTGGCTTTGTCTAAAATCTAACATCAAATTAGAAATCTAGGTTAAAAAGGAGGCCGGTTTTTACCCGCTGGCGTCGACTTTCCAACGAGCCGACCGTTACCTAATTCCCTTACCTAGAATCGTATTTGGTTCGCTTCTGACCAGTCTTGTCCTATAATAATTTTTGGCTTTGAATAAAAAAAAATGGTGTAAAAGGAGTCATTAATAAATAAAAAATCGAAAGCGGCGGTCACATTGCCAAAATAATGGGTAGCCGGAACTCAAAATAAATTTATAAGATCGAATTAATCGGCATTCGTACATCCAAAACGAGTTTTTACATCCAAAACGATTTTTATCACCTTTTTTCCAAATAAGAAAAATATATATATAAATAAAAAAGATGTTTTCCGAGGTCCTTCCGGGGTTTTAAGGGATCTCAAATTGGGGCGAAAACAAAACAAAAAGGGGGGGGGGCGGGGGGAGAACCAAAAGATTTAGGGTACAGGTTGCCCAAGGTGTAAAGGCATTTAGGTAGAATTTCTTGTTCAATTTAGTCATATATGTAACCTGAGATGGGAAGGTTGTATGTTGCGATAAGGTTTCCTAAAAGGAGTAGTCACTTGGCATAGAGGAACATTGGGATGAAGGGAGAGAGGGATCATTAAAGTATAGTAAGGTATGGTATGAGAAAGTATGGTAAATGTCTTTTTTGTGTTTGTGGGGAAGGGATGGTAAATGAAGATTTGATAACATTATTTTGTTTGGTTTGATGGTAGAGGAAGGTAATGTTAAATATAAATATTACGAAAATACCCTTATCATGAAAGATTTATAAATATAATTATTGATAATTTTGAAAATTAAATTTTTTAACCATGCTTACACCCCAATTCGATGTGTTAAAGATTGGGGTGTTTAGACGAGTTTTCAACCCCTCAAATAACTTTCAAAAACCATATTCTCCCTCAAATTTTCTTCCCAAACAACTAAATAACCCTCCTCTATCTTACTTTACTCTCCAAACCTATCAAATAACCTTCACCCAAATAATTTGTAAGAATTTTAGGGCTTTGAGAAGTGATGGGTATTTAAGATTGTAGGGCTTTGAATATTGAAAGGTCAAGTCCCTTATAGGGGATGCATGAAAGGTCCAATTAAAATACCTAGATATCTAAGATTTAAGGTAAAAATATGTATAAGGCCTAAGCAACTAAGGCTTTTATGTTTGAAATAGTAAGATAAATCTATGTGTAGGATATACTCACATATGCAGAGAAAAGATACCTAGAGATATAGAGTTTTAGTGTTTAAAAGGATAAGGATATAAGGGTTAAAGTCTTAGTTGAAAAGCAAAGGTACCTAGAAATCTAGGATTTTAGTGTTTGAAAGGGTAAGGACACAAGGTTCAAACTCACATTTGTAGAGAGAAGACACCCAGAATCTAGGATTTAGGGTAAAGGCATGCCTAGGTTGTTAGGGCTTTAGTGTTCACAATCGGAGATTTTAGATTTTAATCCAAAAGGTTATCTAGACTCTTGGTCCAAAGAGTGTATGCATGCACATCTTATGAGTGATGGGTGCAAAAAAAAAAAAAAAAAAAAAAAAAAAAAAAAAAAAAAGTGCATTGCCTTTAGTCAGTTCGTAGGGTCTTTTAGTGTTTCACAGATCTCGGAGACTTTTAGATCTGTTTAATGCCAAAAGTTATCTAGAACTCTTGCGTCCCCAAAAGAGTGTATGCATTGCACATCTTATGAGTGATGGGTGCAAAAAAAAAAAAAAAAAAAAAAAAAAAAAAAATAATAAAAATTTCATGACAATCACATATGTTATTATGATACATGGCATTCTAAAGGTCACATTTCTAAATGATATTACGCAAAAAAAAAAAAAAAAAAAAAAAAAAAAAAAAAAAAATTCATGACAATCACATATGTTATTATGATACATGCATTCTAAAGGTCACATTTCTAATGATATTACATGAATAGGGCGTAAAGTAACTTGGTTTGAAGGGTCTCGTCACATTAAAGTAATGATATACCTAACCACACGCGTAACAAGGAGTTTCGTGTGGATCAAATAGTACAGACATACTTGTTACACCTCAAAAGGATTTGAAATATTGCGGGTTGGGTAATTTTACAACTAACCTAACAGTCTCAAGTTGAGGTTGTTGGGATGACACACTAATAACCCAAAAGTTCTTTTTATTAAGTTCTATGGCTTGAATGTAAATGGAATGATGCATGAAAGATAGAATTAAAAGAAAGTTCAATTGAAAGATTGATTTGAAAATTTTTTTCGTCTTATTTTATAAACCAATTAGTAGTCTACTTTGTTAAGACATACTCCCCAATAAGAATCGCCAACTGTGAGGCTCCGACCCAAGTGCCTAGTCTAATTTGCTCAAAATGGAATCAAAATGCTCATTTTGAGTTGGGTTTACGATCTAATTTAATCTGAGTGCTTTCTTTGAAAAGGAGTCGCCACTTACATTTTTTTATTTTGAGAGAAAGTATAAGGAAAACCCTAATTTGACTCCGAACATTGGTCCAAATGGGTAAAATACTCTAGTCATTGAAAATGAGAAGGATTTAGGACTAGATTTTTTATCTAAAATAATCAAATAATTGACCTAAAGTTTAATGTTTTATTGGGTGAAAACAATTTTGGTTCAACTGGGCTTGACCGCCGGTTAAACCCCTTGGTCAATAAATCTAATTTGGTTTAACTTTTTTATTTGAGTTGTTCGAGACTTAATTCAACTTTGATTTTGACCCAAAATATACCGTTGGAAGGATCTAGATGTTTAGTTTCTAATCCAACTTGAATCACCAAAAAATTCAATATTTAGCTTAAGGTATGATTAAAATAGTGGAGAAATGCCACTTTGTGAGTTTTTTCAAGGTTTTGTGAATTTGTACTCATTATTCTGAGGCCCACTTCAATCCAAATTTTGGCTAATAATATACCTTTAGAAAGTTATTTTTGTCTTGTCCAGTGGTATAAATTTTATACCAAAATTTCTTCTATTGGAAAAGTTATGGCCAAAAGAGTAAACAAATGTCACCTTTGTTTATTAGGCTGACATCCAATTTATGGCCGATTTACTACCGGTTTGAACCGCACTTTTGTGGCTGATTTTTATTAATATAAAGGTGTAAAAAATACGTCTTCACAATAGCAAGTTCAATGAAGAATTATAGAGAATTCATCTCTTTTGAATTCAATTGAATAAAATGCATAAACAGTTCTATATTTCTCTTATAATACTTAAAACTAAGTATTTATAAGCTAAGAAAATCTAAAAACTCTATAAAAACATAAAATTCAATTCAAATAGTTCAAATTATGCTAGCTAAAACATAATATTAAATAAAAAAACTTAAGTTCTACATGTTTGGATCATGTTAACTAGCCTCTTATTCTTTTTTTAAGAACTTATAGATCTTAATAATCACCATGTGCTTGCTGATTTCCATCACTTGACTCATATCAATAATGTACTAATCACGCATGGAATTAGCATGAATAATTTTCATTTATTAGTATTACAGACATTTAAGGGTTTTTAGTTTAGTACGTTATATTGAGGGTCAATTTCAGTGATGGTTTCTCAACTTAGAGTCTTCACACTTAACTAGACCTACATTTCAATTTATAATTTAAAAATACTAAATTTCAATTTTTAACTTAAAAATGCTCAAAATTCAATTGTATAACAGTAGAAATGCCTTTAGCGGTTTCAATTGATTTTTTTGGCACTGGAATAGAATATGGATAACATATGGCATATAAAAAATTGAAATGTTGCCCACGTGGCATATTATATATTTTTATTTTTAAAAACATTTTTAAGTAATAAAAATAGTTTGAAAAATAAAAGGTAAACTCTCACAAAACTCTCACCTCTCCTCAAAACTCTCAACAAAACATATCCATACATTCATTAGATAATTGCTTAAATTTTTTATTTCACAATAATTATTGGCAGTTTACTTTTTTTTTTTTTTTTTTTTTTTTTTTTTTTTTTTTTTTTTGTTTGAAAAATATAAAAGGGGTAAACTCTCACAAAACTCGTCACCTCTCCTCAAAACTCTCAACAAAACATACCCCATTACACTTCATCTAAGAATGAATTGAGCTCTTAAATTTTATTTCACAAATTACATTAATTGGCAGTTTACCTTTTTGTTTTTTTTTTTTATTTTTTTTTTTTTTTTTTTTTTTTTTAATTTTTTTTTTTTTTTTTTTTTTTTTTTTTTTTTTTTTTTTTAAGTTACGTTTCAACATCTCTTCTGCTCTTAACATTCATGATTTACAATAAACTTAAAACAAAAATTAATCTGTCAAATTGTGATTTAAAAGAACCCAGATGCATGAATTAATTGCAACACAAAATTTGCAGTTTATATTAACTAAAAGGAATAGTTCCAAGTTAGAGAACTGTCGAAATTAAAAAAAAAAAAAAATTGATTAAAAAGAAAAAAGAACCGTGGAAGTTTCAAATCAAAGAGATCACAAGGGAGTCGTAGGTATCGACGGTGAGTCTCATCTTCATTCTTTTCAAAGTCCTTCCACTCACTATCATATCAGTAGCTGAGGTAATAGATCTTGGCGTAAAATTCTATGATTTTTCGACAATAAAAGCAACAAGCTTTCAGATCTAGCGTACCTCATAGAGAGTGAGTCTAAGAGAGAGTTGGTTGAAAAAAAAAAAAAAAAAAAAAAAAAATGGTTGGAAAAAATAAAAAAAAAAAAAAAAAGACAAGAAATAAGGAAGCAAGATAGAGGGAAGGAGAAGAACCAATTTAAAAAAAAAAAAAAAAAAAAAAAAAAGAAAAAGGAGCAAGAAAGGGAGGAGAGAACATTTAATTTCCAGGTTCTTTTATTATGTTTGGTAGCTGTTGATTTCATATAAAAATGGCAAATCTTCATGGTGGGTAGCTGTTGGTGGTCTAGATGGATAGGGTTTTATTGAAAGTTTAAAGGGAGATGAATATTTGAGAGGTTTTATTTCTTATTTTTCAAAATATTTTCTTTTATTATTTAAAACATTTTTTTTAAACTAAAAAACATATAATATACCACCTGGATAATGTTTTTGTTTTTTATATGACATGGCACTCTGGTGCTGAAATGGCTAAATATATTTTTAGTATTGCATAATGGAAGTTTAAGCATTTTTAAGTTATAAATTAAAATACAGAGATAATTAAGTGCGGTGACCCTAAATTTAAGTACCACCAGTGAAATTAACACCTTGTATAGAAGGTTATGAAGTCTGAAAAGAAGGTATGCAGGCAACAATACCGGTTGCTAATTAACTAGTACATTTGTAAGACTTGCACCAATGCATGCATTTGCTTCACGGGCAACGCGTTTATCAAATCCTAATTAGATCCTATCATATAGGAGTATGATTCCAACGGTACGGAATAGAATGATACTTATTCCAACGTTGTTTCAAAATATTTTTAAATTTAAAATCACATTGCATTCCGTTCCATTCTATTTTAAATACTTTTTGAAATTTCGAATTTCATTCCATATTATTCTATTGAAATTTGATTTAAAATTTGGTAGTTCCAAATTTATTAATCATAAATATAAATCTAATGTATTATAATATTTTTTAAGATCTAACTTTTTAAATTTAATAAGAAATAATCACTATATTTTTATATATACATACTAAAAAAACATATTTAAATTTTTAAAAATAATAAATTAACATCACATATAACTAAAAATCAAAATATTTAATTGAAAAAATATTAATTAACAGTCAATATAACTAAAAAATCAATAAATATTTAATGTTATACACTGTTTGAGATTATAGTATCAGCTCAAGCTTGAGCTTTATAAGATCAGTACATTATTACAAGACGCTATAATAATTAATGATATAATAATTAGACTAAAAGTCAACAAAAGATAAATATCATATTTCCCTCATAGTTTGATATATCAATTCCATATGGTCAACTAAATCAATTAAAAAATGTTAAATCCAAAAAAAACAAAATAATTATATATTATAAGCTTTATGATTACTCGAGTCCTAAAGTCATACTTAAAATATTCAAAACCAATATAATCTAATAAAAAAATAAGACATTTATACTGAAATCCTAATTCAGCCCAAGAAATAATATGAGTTCCTTGAAGCACATAAGAGTATAATATAATCTTGAAGCCATAGTATATATTAATTACTAAATTAGGGTTAGGGTCTTAAAAATAACTATAAATTTTACAGAGTTTTTACAAATTAATTAGAAAATTTTCTTAAACAAAAAGATGAAAAATTAATAAGATATTTTTACAATACTTAATTTAATATTTATTTGATAATAATAGTAATTAAAATAAAGAATATAAATAATAAATCGGATATATGGATTGGAATATGAATTTTTACTCTTTTATTGTTCTCATTCCATATTCCATATATCGCAATTTTTTTAAAAATTACATATTCCAGTTAAATTTATATCTGCAAATTGCATTCCAAGATTAGATTATATACGTATGTTTCCGTAATACTGTCACATTTTGAAAATTTACATCAATTTAAAAAAACTATTAATTGTCTTAAATTAAATTAAATTAATTATGAATCTGAAAAACTATTAATTGTTAGTAATTATTGAGCATATACAAAGAATAGATTAAAAAAAATGAGATTTTATTACTTTTGAAATTACAAATATGAAAGTATTTTTTGAACAAACTATTTTCTCAAATGTAATAAGTAGTTAGTGGATATAAAGATAATATTTAGTTTAGACATTTCAATTTGGGATTGAAATATTTCGTATCAATTTGGATTGAACGGAGATGACAAACTACTATAAGTCTGCCATGTTAATTTAAACACAAGGGAATTGAACAGTCTAGTACCGTTGCGAATAGGCTGGCCTCTTATTGGGGAAGACTGACCAAATGGTCGTTTTGAACTTGTGATTTGTACGAAAAGAACTGAAATTTAGATTCGACTCTTATTTTTCTAAATCAAGGAAATTGGAAAAGAAAAAAGAAATAAATATGAATTAGTTTCAACTAAACCAATTTCGGTTCAAATTATTTTTAATTCTAAAAAATTTTAGTGTTCTATTCGATTTCTTTTTCAAGAAAGAATACTGTATACTCAGTTTGAGCGGGTTCATCCCACCAGATTGCATAGTGTAAAGGCAACCATCAAATTTGACCTTGCATTGCATATTGTCAGTCGCCATAATTCATTGAATCGGACTACATTAAATGAAGAAAGAAAAGCAAGAACTTGTATGAAAAAATGGTTACAAAGATTGAGAACAGTAGAAGATAAGTGAAAGTTCAGTCCCAAATAATAGGGTTACACAGCATGGCTTGAACAACTAACGACAACGGGTAAAAACAGAGCAAAAAAACTAACATCCTAGCTGCTGGTGGCATGTATAGGATCCTCTTTCTCTTGTTTCCCTGCTATAATCCTGTTTTTCCATTCTCAGTGCTTTTCTTCACCAATTCTCTGAGCCAGACCAGTAACAGATTGTCTACAATATTGCCTTTTTTTTTTTGGGAGTAAAACTCTTATCCCAGTGCTCTTTACCATGTAATTTTAGCTCAATTTGTGATATGGTAAGTTATCACTCTATCTCATTGGCTTATAACCCCCCTCTAATTCCTACCCCGACCAGAAAAAAAATTAGGTGGTTTGTTTAACCAATCCTTAGATAAAGCTTATAGTTCGCGGCAGTGGTTGCATCAAGAGGATTTCTATAATACAGTAATACCTTAAATAAAAGGTATTGTACAATTTCTTGGTCAGGAACGCAGACGATAAATCTACATCGCACGCGCGATATGCGTCACACACACATCGCTCTTCTCATTGATCCCTTCGTATTTGTTATGCAGTTCTAAGGAAATGATAATTACTTGTGTGACACTGATGAAAGCATTGGATATTGGATAATATTCAGTGACAACTGCTTCCACAGCAAGTTTTGGTTGTATCAGGCAGCAGTCCCTTGGTGAAGTTCTCTCTGTACTTCTGATGAACAGTCATTTTTTGTTTAGGCACCTGAAATATTCACATAGCAATTTTAGACAACATTACAATATTAAAGACATATTTGGAAAGTCGACTCAAAATTGAGTCAGAGAAGGAATTCCTTGTTAGAAGTTGGAAACGACATTATTGGTACCAAATTATTGGGAAGACCGGTTAATTAATGGGACAAGGACACTTATCTGAAGGTCATATTAGTATGGTACATGCTATCAGTAAGTGTATTGGTAAACTAAAATTATTTTCTTTTTCCAGAAGTGATAAGTCACTGTATAATCCTAAATCAAAGCAGTAACTTGTTACGGAAGGAGGAGCATAACAAGAAATCATAGCCATTATAAAAACAATGTATTATGTGAGAATCTCAATAGTTAATTCCAGAAAGGTAAAATAATACTGGGCATACAAAAAATTTGGATAGTTCCTACAATTATCCAAAATTAATAATGTTTCACTATAAATACTTGCTTATCTTTTTTTCTTTTCTTTCTTTGCTTATTCAGTTAAGCCGAATAGAATGCTTGAAAAGTGAACTTACTCAAATGATGAGATTAGCTACTTGAAGTAACTAATGAAGAGACTATAAACAAAAAATGAATTAAGAACTGAGGGCTAGATTGGAAGCTGTGAGAGAGATCTGGTGAATTATATCTTTCACACCAGAAATGGAATTAGTATCATGGCATTCTCCCTTGCTGTAGGATCACAAGTTCCTGTAGGAATCTAGCTGCAAATTTTACCAGAAGATATGATAGGACTATTTTGGGGGCACTGAGATAGCCGTAGGCCCTTGTAATTGAAATGTTCCATTTCCAGCTTTCTGATATAAGGTCAGATAGCCATGGGATAATCTTCTGCAACAAGAGCACAGCACATCCAGAGAATTTCCGGTCGGTAGAATACAATTTTTGTGTATCCCACCTTCCTCCTCAAGATCACAGAATAGTTTCCAGATGGCTTGAACCATGACGTGGAACATGTCATGGTCAACAGAAGAACTTGTCACACATTTAGAACCAAATCACGGATGACGTTTCCATTAAAAGAGATGTGGGAGAATAAAAACAATAGAAAAATAGTCAGGCATATTACATCTATCATTTAATTGTTTGAAAGATCCTCAGTCCTGCATTGTGGAATACATTTTTCCGTAGGAATTACAGTAATATGGTATATGGAAATTAAAACATGTGCCTTTTGATGGTGAATAATAGTGGCTAATGTTGAGTTAATAGACTTGAACACATGTTAATAGAAGATGCAATGTGCAACGAAAGCTATGCAGGTATAGAACCTTTCACTCCTCGAAGTGGAAACTAAAACAAAATGATTAATATGATCATGATAACATGTATGTTGGACTGCTAAATTATTTTTGACAATACACTGGTATAAATCAGGAGGTTTGACACAAAAGCTTCTATTGAATTCCTAGATCCACTGTTTGCGAACTGAGACTATTCATTTTAGTTTACCAATCAATTAGGTTGGATTCCGCATCCTAGTCTGTCGATTTGCCTGGCCATAAATTTGCCTCTGTTAGTCCACATTCTTGCAACACCTGCTATCATGTATACATGTACTTTCCTTGCCAGTATCTTCCAATTTCTTCTCCATTCCAACCAAGCTAAGGACCTTTCCCATGTGAACCATATCCAGCCAATAGGTTCACTCCCCTTGGTTGATCCACGCGCTGCGAAATCGAAGTATAAAGTAATGGATATTGAAATTGCAATGTCCATTGCAAAAGAAGAAATATGAGGTGAATCTTATCCAAAAGGTTTAACTTATACCAAGTAATTGTGTTATTCTTAGGTGTCTTGAGGTTGCAACCGAACTTTACACTGTTCAATTAGCATTAGGCTTGATATACACCTAAGCTCTTTTCCTTGCAAACACAATACTGGAAACAATAGGAACTAATATAAGAAGTGAGATTTAATGATTTGAAAATTCTAATATGCATAATGATACATTATATTTTTGATAGTTTCAACTATCTATATAGAATGCGATAGTAGGTCTTGTAGCTCAACTCGAGTTTCTAGTACTGCAGCTTCCCTCGCAAAAGCATAAATAGGACCTAGGGATTAATAACCCCTTAAGTCACCTTTGGCAACTCACTATAGCTTAACATTTAACAAGAGTTTTGTGAGAACAGCAAAACCAGGGGCCAGCTATTATGAATCTAATTCCCAAATATCGATTCTAAATAATTATATCATACACAAGCTAAAGTAATTGAAGAAAAAACGTTTTGAAATATTTTTTAAAAAAAAAATTGAAGGAATTTTTAAAATAATTATTTAAATATATTCAATAAACAGAACAAGTATAGAATAGCAACAAATCAACTATAGAGAAAATAGGCACAAACAAAAGTTATAAAATAATGAACAACAGAATGACTAGAGCTATCAGAATTTTTTTTCCACTCCATCTTATTAGATTCATGAGCTAAATCCTACAATATCCAGGAACTGATTACTTAGCGACAATTATATCCCTCTGCTAGGTTCAACCCTTGAGATACTGAGAATAGTTTTGTATAAACTCATATGATTTTCTTAATCCCATCGACAGCTCTGCGAAACTTCAGATATAATAACTAATGGATATGCCATTGCAATTGTCATTGCAAATGAGAAAGAGTGGTTATCTTCATCAAAAGGTTACCTTATCCCAGTCATGGTTGAATTCATATGTGGTACTGTGGATTTGCAACGCAATTACTTTATAAACTCTTTAAATGCCATATTCTATTTTATTCAAAGATTCATGTCTCTATGCCATATATATTAAATGCTCCATGCTTACTTGAAGAATTAGTTTCAATAGGTCCTGAAAAGTTGTTGGCTGCCTACATGGCAAAATGGTTGATATTATTGGGTGAAGTAAGCTTTGGCCTAATGGTTCCAAAGTAGTTGCCCTTTCCTTGTTACCTTTGTTTTTTTTTTTTTACCAATAATGATCAAACTACTATGCATTAAAGTGGAGGAGGTGTGACACAGACACGATAAACACACATTTCCAGGTGCTTCACGATCTCATAGTTTGGTGAAGCTATCTATTACAATGCTGTTTGGTATGAAGCGCATCCTTCACATGCCCCTCAAACAAGCCAAATGTAAAAGGAGAAAAAATTATCACATAAAGCCTTTATATTGGTTGAATCTGATATGTCCCTCATATTGTTTACGCAACATTTTTTCCCAAGTCCTTGTGTACTTTTACCACATAGGGATTTAACACTGGGCATAATATCAATAACGTCTGTAGCTATGCATTCGTTGCTGGATCCCCAATTACGGGATCTGGTCAGGGTCCTTGAATGTAGTGGGGATCAGGTTTAACCGATGATATCTTAGAAGGTTTCTTCATCTTATCAATGTGATGACAGACTGTAGAAGAATCTGCAATCTCCTAGAGCTAGTTAAGAGAGAACCCTAAAATCCCTGAGTTAGGATACAGAAAATTCTTCATAAAATTCGCTTACAATTTTCCGATATTCACAACTTTAAACCAACTAAATGCAAGCTAAAACTACCACTACCCACTAATAACAACCCATTTACGATATAATAACTCTGCTAACCACCCCACTAATCCCTCATTAACAAAGAAACTGATAATAAAATGAATTAACCATCTGAAAACTAATAAAAACACCGTATATGCATAAACCTCTAAGTCACACCCTACTGACACTTTCCCAACATTTTAATCTGCGATTTTATTAGCGGCATACGCATCTGATAACTTTCTCTCACTTTGAAGATTCTTATAAAATGCAAGTCCAGAGAGGTGACAGCCAATAGCTCAGAAAGTACCGGAAATACTAAAGCTCAACTTGGTGGCAGGGTGAACAATAAATTAAACTTGTCTAAGATTCGCTGCTCAAAAATTTTTTAAATCACCTCGCATAATTTCTAGCCTCTATTTTCGGGATAGAAATCTACGACAATCATGAGTTGTTTATATATCCTTCATTTCTAACCTAAAATTTATTTGTTTATGAACTATTTCATATTTGAAAAACGTAAGATTCAAAGTTCAATTATAAGGGTGAGATTTTTAAACGTTCCAGAACTCAAGAATTCTCCCTTCAATCATAGTATAATGCAAATTATATATAAATGTAAGTACACATAATACGTTATAATCCAGATGATGCTGGACAAATTCTATGTCCCATGTTGAACACCGCAGAATTTGAGCGCTTTAATCACTCACAAGACATCACGATTCACTTCAAAAAGAAACTCGTTGCGCGTGCGACTAGAGAATAATAATGAAACAATAGTAAAGTATCGATTGTGGAGAGTTTAATTTAATTGATAACAAGAGTGATAAGTTTTTTCCAAGAATAATGATTTAAGTGGAAATAATACTCAGCATCATAAATCGGAATTGAAGATAAACAGATAAATTTACTTAAAACTCAAGCAGGAGTTTAAGTGTTCTGATGAAGAAAAGAATACTTCAGCAGAATTGTATGTACTCTTTTACTTTCACAATATTGGCAGCTTTTATTAATCTTTCAAGTTGTGAATTCAACAATATTTTTTTTAAAGCTAGCAGGTAGAGATTTGAATTTTTCACAAAGACAGTGAGGAGCGGCCATTGCATGCACTTCTATAGATTAAATACAAGATCAATAACGAATAAAACCAGATAGATTTATAAATATGAGATGAAAGAAAGATATGAGCATGTATAATGTAACGTGCCCAAGATTAAATCCTAGTTCTTTAACAGATTGAGAGCACTTGCGGATTCTGATTTCCTAAGCACTGAACCTGGATTAGGGGTACACTATTCCATACCCACATCATGATCTATAGCCCCAAATGCTAACTTCCAATGACCCACCCTCAACCTCACCGACCGAGAGAGAGGGAGAGACAGGAGAGAGAGGAAGATAAAAAAAATGCACAAAAAAGTCCATATGAAACTTCAAATTTTTCAAAACTCTTTTTAAACTTTCACCTAAAATGTGTAAAAAGAATATCATAAACTTATCTTTAATGAGCTGCTATAGGAAAGAAAAACAATGTT
>NW_023590627.1:244291-265692 GCF_014843425.1 Jatropha curcas | reverse complement strand
AGGAAAGTGTTATAGAAGGAGTTATTTTTCCTCTTATGTGTTAGCTGTCCATGAGTTTTGAATCCCTAAATCGTGAGTTATAAATTGAGAGATATTGACCAAAATAGCTTACACACTGTGAGGCTGGAAAACGGCCGGGACTCGCGCTTTGCGAATTTCATGGTTCGTGCTCGCGAATTGTGCCTGTAAACTCTCTGAACTCTCTTCGTGTGCTTTCTCGCGCTTCGCGAATTTTAATGTCGCGCCGCGACTTGTGTTTTTGATGCCTTTTGACTCTTTTTTATGCAATTTGTATTCTTTGCTCAAATTGTATTCCTACAATCCATTTTAAAACCAAAAGACAAACACGAGCAAATGTATAAAAGCAAAAATGCCACAATCATTGCAAATGATGTTGAAAACTAACATAACAAAGTTGGCCCGCTTATGCGAGGCTATCAGCATACAGGTAGTATGTTTTTGAATTTATGAAGCAGTTATATGCTTTTTGTTATACTATGACATACCGCATAATATGCTTCCGATTGAAAGGTTAGGTAGGAAACCACGTAGATAAGGCTATGTCGCGAATAGATAAGCAGATTCTGGATCTGCGCCCCATACAGTTTGGTACTCTGACTACAGGCCGTTGAGTGGATATGATTATATATGGGCCATAGCAGCCCAGTCATATAGTATTCATCCACTTTCATACAGTTTCTCTTATGACTTTGGTTTCACTATAACCTTATGGAGCCATACAGTTATATTGACTAAAAATTGCATAAGTCATCCGGCATAATGCACTACAAGTACAATAATGGAAGTATCATGATATGTGTGCTTACATGTTTCGTTATACATATATGTGTGTTTACATGTTTATGTATACATATGTGTGTGCGTACATGTTTCTTTATACGTTGAGATATCCATTGAGTTTTATTACTCAGCGAGTTACTTGTTTAACTCGTAGGTTTTGGGATTGGACCTTAGAGGGTTATCTTACAACTGCTGTAGTTCATCTTTGGAAGACCCAATCTTCAGGGTAGCTACTCATTTTGATATTTTGATTCTGTCTATCCTTATCATGGATGTACAGGGCACACAGTTGGCCCATTTCATTTTTGGGGAAACTAGTATTAATGTCTTGTAATATTAAGTACATATCTATATTCTTTACTAATGTAGAAAAGCAACAGCATGATATATTATTCAGCATTACATTATGATAATCAGCATGACAGGGAACATTAGGTTCAACCATATTGTAGCTCTCGGCTCGGTTCATTCGGGTTATGGGGGGCCAGGGAGGGATGTTAAGTTTTTGATGAATCTGACTCTACCTCTAGAATTTTAGAAATGATTGATTGTTGTAGATTCTAATCAGAAAAGCAAAATGAACAATCAGAAACAACTAGAACAGCCAGAATGTATCAGAATTTATTGATCAATCAAGCTGAACCAGCGGAGAAGTTGAACATTGAAGACAGAACACAGCTGAAAGTCAAATGCAGAGAACAGAAAATGAAGATTCTTCAATTACCAAAAGAATGACGATTTTCATTAAGTTCATCCCCAATAAAGACATTATGGATAATCCTTCAGAAGATGATGACTAGAGCCAAATATAAGAGATATTTGGTAATTTTAACTTTCGTTTCTCAATTTAGAACCTAAAAATTTAGAAGATTGCCTCAAAAATGATGCCAAGTTGGATTCTTGGGCTATGCAAAGAAGAGTAAATCAATTTGAGATAAACCAAGTTTGGAAACTTGTTTTCTAGACCTAAAAACCATTCTGTTATTTGGAAATAAAATGGTGTTTAGAAATAAAGGCTTGAATATAATAAGGTAATGTTGTGGAAATAAAGCCAAAGGTTAGTGGCTTAAGGGGTACAACCAAGAGGGAAGGGCATCGATTTTTGATGAGACCTTTGCCTCGGTTGCTAGACTTGAGGCCATTAGAATGCTTTGTGCATTTGCATGTTTTTTGAAAACTTTTCATGTTGATATCAAATGGATATAAAAAAGTGCTTTTCTTAAATGGTTTTTCTAAATGAAGAAGTGTATTGTAGAACCAACCTCCTGGGTGGTTTTGAAATCTTTGATAAATCTAATCATGTTTACCAAAACTTACAAAAGCTCTTTATGGTTTGAAACAAGCTCCTAGAGCTTGGTATGAAAGATTAAGTAAGTTTTTATTAGAAAATGATTTTTCTAGAGGAAATGTTGATATTACACTATTTATTAAGGATAAAGCACATGATAGTCTAGTTGTACAAATCTATCTTAATGACATAATCTTTGGTTCTACTAATGATCTTCTTTGTAAGGAATTTTCTAAGATTATGCAAGATGAGTTTGAAATGATATGATGGGAGAATTAAACTTCTTCCTTGGACTTCAAATCAAACAATTTGAAAATGGATTTTTCATAAAACAAGGCAAGTATACTCAAGAACTATTGAAACGGTTCAAAATGGAGAATGCCAAGGTATGTAGCACACCAATGAGTCCATCCTCAAAATTAGAAAAAGATGAAAAAGGAAAGGATGTGGATAAAAAAGGTAAGGATGTGGATATCAAAATATTTAGAAGTATGATCTGGTTCTTTACTATATCTAACGACAAGTAGAACTGACATACACTTTATAGTGTTTGTTATGTGATAGATTTCAATTCGGTTGTCCCAAAGAAATCTCATTTATTGCTGTTAAAAAGAATTCTAAAATATCTTGTGGAACTTTTAAATCTGGAGTCTGTGGTATTCTAAAGGCGATACATTTGACCTTGTGGTATTAGGGTATAGTGATTCTGATTTTACAGGAAGTAGAATAGATAGAAAAAGCATGTCCGGAACTTGCCAATTTCTAGGTAGCGCCCTTGTATCATGGTTAGCAAGAAACAGACATCTGTTGCTCTTTCTACTACTGAAGCAGAATATGTTGCTGTTGGAAGCTGTGTTTTACAAGTTCTATATATCAAGCAACAACTGGCAGATTTTGGTCTGAGATTAGAGACAGTACCAATAAAGTGTGACAACATAAGGGCCATCAATTTATCTAAAAATCCAGTCCAGCATTCTAGAACCAAGCTCATAGAACTTAGACATCACTTCATACGTGATCATGTACAAAAAGGTGACATAGTGATTGAGTTCATTCCTACAGAAAAGCAATTGGCAGATATCTTTTTGGCAGATATCTTTACTAAAACCTTTGAATGAAAAGTCAATTTCTGCTTAATTAGAGGAGAACTCGGATGTTAGTTTCTAAATCTTAACTTTAGAACTCTGTAAGTATGTTCTAAACTGCTTCCTATATTTGAGATTTCAAAGATAAATCCGTGCTATGTTCTAATACTTTACGTTTGTGTGTCTGTAAAAACGTTTTTTGTCCAAAAAGGTAATACATACTGCTCCTGAATATGACTTTCTAAATATGACTTTCTAATGTCATTATCAGAATCTAGCTTTAGACAAAATTCAAAAACAGTCAATTTGTTTTCTTTTGTGTGTTTGTTTTACTATGTTTTGTATCTTTATTTTATTTAAGTTTTGGCGGTTTATTTTTTTTTGTGTTGATTTGAATTTTCCCTAAAATTGTCTTTTATTTTCATTTTATTTTATTTTTTTAAATGTTTCTTTCTTTCCTAAAATCTATTTCTTAACTTAATTGTTCCTGTCTCTCTATTAATTGCTCTATCTTCTCTCTTACCTTCTTGCAACGAAACCCTAAATTGCTCTTTGCGTCAAAACCCCAACAATCGTTGAATCAAGCTTCACCTCTTCATCCGACTCTCTAACTGGACAAGAACTTCAACTCCTCAAAAGGCTATCAAAGAAATATGAACAGAGCGAGTCGAAACAGAAGAAGTCTGTTGAGGAATTGAAGGAAGAAAAAGCAGAGACTGTAACATCAAAGAAACAAGTCGATGGGTCTCGCAACAAAGGTAAATCTGTTCTTTCCCCATATCCTCTCATGCGTTCTTATGTCATAGACTGGAAATTTTTCGGAAATGATGAGTTCAACTTCAGGGAACTCTTTAGTTCCAAGGATGGATGGATTTTTGTCGCTAAACAGACCATGTTTATAGGAATATGGTTAAAGAATTTTATGGTTCTCTAAGGTAGGGTCAGAATCAAGGGTCAGAATCAATTTCTGTAAAACTTGAGGGAGAAATCAAAGCATTCTCTTACGCTGACTTGAGCAAGATTTTTAATTTGCCAAACACTAGGTCTATGGTAACAAAAATCGAAGATATTTCTAGGGTTAGCGAATACAAAAAGGAAGAATTTGTTAAGAAAATTGATAAGAAAGGTTCTGCAGATAAACAGGGTGTTATTAAATGCTTAAACTTGACGGATAGTACGAAGTGGTTGTACAAACTGATTGTGCACTATATTTATCCTAAGAGTGCCTCACTTACCTATGTGAATCAGGTTGAGATGTGCATTATGTGGCACATAGTTGAGAAGAAACCCTTCAATCTTTGTCATACCATCTTTGACAAAATGCAGAATAACCCTCAAAATGCAGAATAACCCTAAGAAACTACCCTATGGTATGGTTGCTTACACCTTGTGTTTTTGAATTTCTAAAAGTTAATTGAATGAAGTGTGGTTGCAATGTTTCAAAGCTAGACAGTGGGTCTTTTGAAAATGAAAGATTATGAAAGATGAAGAAGGAGATGAAGAAAAGGAAAAAGAAGAGAAAGAAAAGAAAGAAAAAGGAGAAGAAGCTGAGAAAAAGAAGAAAAGAGAAGAGAATGGAAAAGCTAAGTTGAAAGATGCAGAAAAGAAAGAAAAGAAAGAGAAATTGAAAGAAGAAGAGAAAGAAAAGAGATCAGAAGAAGAAAAGAAGGAAGAAACAGAAAAAGCAAAGGAGACAATAGCTGAGGATGAAGCATAATCAGAAAAAGAAAAAGAAAAAATTGAAACTAAAGAGAAAAAGGATTCTGAAAAGGTTGGGAAAGAAAAGACAGTAGAAGAAGCCAGTGATGCAGAAATAGAGAAACTGGAATTAAGTGAAGAAGATAGGTCAACTGAGGTCAAGGCTGAAAAAGAATCTGAGTTTTTATCAGTTCAAAAGAGTAGAGAAGCTATGCTAGGCAAAATTGAAAAAGAGCTTATCGAGGAACATAATAAGGAGCTCGATGAGGCGATAAAACAAAGTAAAGCTGTGATTGAGCATAATCAGTCCCTCATCAGCTCCTCATTGACGCCTTCTTTAGAAGAATTGAAAAACATTAATGAGAAAAAAGCTAGCTTACTCTGAAATCAAGGGAAACACCCTACACTCCTGTACACTCCTGCCTCAGAAAAGCCAAAGAAAGTAAAGCATACTGCTGGCAAACATATAGTTCATCGAAGAAAGCCTCCACTGCACCCTTCTTCTAAGTGACCAAAAAGTTCTATTGAAACCACTCCTGCTCAAAATCTCAGAAGTTCTAAAAGACTTAGAACTGACTCCAAACCTGTCTGATTTCTTAGTTTTGTCTATGTTTTGTGAGCAATATATTTTGTTTTGTTGTGTCTTTGTAGGTTATGAATTTTGTTTAATCGTTTTTTTGTTTGTGCTCTGATCTCTACTAAACCTTTTGTATGATGACAAAAAGGGGGAGAACACAGGATATGTTGATGGTTAAGTACGTACTCTGCTAATATGTGGTAACTTCAGTACTTACATCTTTACATCTCATTGCTTATATTTTTTCTAATCTGTGTTATTTCTGTTTCTATTTTTGTGAGCTATATGTTTTACATGATGAATGATTGTTTACCTTTAGAAACTTAGATTCTTGTTTCTAACGTTATGCTCTTGCAGGTTTAGATTAAAGATTTTCTGTTCTATTCCTAATGTCAGTTTTTATGCTATTTTTATGCTCTGACCATATGCTTTGATTATTAGAAACTTAGAATGTCTTTGTCTAAATATGGGCTATATGTTTTATATGATAATCTGATTAGTTAGATTTTTAGAATTTAGTTATCTATTCTAACGTATGCTCTGCAGGTTAGACTTAGGACTTATGTTCTATTTCTAATGTCAATTTCTATTCTTTTCTTATTGCCCTGATCATATGCTATGATTATTAGAACTTAGAATTTATTGGTTTTGTCATCATCAAAAAGGGGAGATTGTTGGCTCAGGGTCAAATATTTATCTCGAGATTTTGATGATTAAAACAAAAGAAATAAATTTAAATTATGTTATTTGTGCTAATAATATCTTATGCAAATTATATATGGAAAGAAATAAATAAAAAAGGCAAGTCCTACATTTCAAGCATCATGACGACTATTTAATACTATAGTAGTTAGATTTTTAGGATTTATTGTAGGATAGAGAGAACATCTATTTATAAGCACAAAATTAATTTCTTCTCTCTTTATCAAAAGGATTTTCGAAAATATTTAAAATCAAAAACTTTTTCTTTCGTTTCTTGTTTCATAAATTTTTTTTTAGGGGAAAAAGTTTCTTTAATTTTTCAAATTTCTTAAGGTATCGAAATATTCAAATTACCAAATTAAAGAGACTTTGTTCTAGCAATTTTGGTAAATAAGAATAAATCGAAATAAAGATCTTTATGTACTTCATTTTCGGAAACAAAAAACCTTTTTGAACATTGCAAAAAATCTTGATTTTATTTTCTTACCTTAAATGAAGGAAGATTGTATTTCAAATCATTTGGTTAGACAAATCGTTTTGGATGAAAAAGATTTTTCAAATATTATTTTTCAAATATTTACTTTCGAAAATCTTTGTTTTTAAAGGAAAGAAAGATTGTCTCTCATTTGCTTACCAAAAAGATAGAATGTTGACTCAAAGGTTTTGGTAACAAAGATTTTCATATCTTCTAAATAAGGAAAGTCAATATTTTGATTTGAAAAAGGGATATTCACTTTCTAAAAACGAGAGTCACAGCCCTCTCTGTAAAAAGGCTTTTCGTTTTTGAAATACATGGAGAAAAGAGTTTTCGTTTTAAGAGTATTCGTCCGTTAATCATATCTTTTATCTCTCAAAACTTACTCTCTACCCCCTTATTTCTTTTCATCTTAATACTTTACGTTTTATCTTTGAAAGAGGAAAGAAATTTTATAACAACTTATTTTGAAAAATAGTTCTGATTTCTAAAACGATTTTCTAATCTTAAAAACTGTTTTTCCTATGCTTATATTTGCATTTCTGTCTGTCTATTTAGAGATTCTTTAATCTTTAGTAGACAGTTTTCTTTTGATAAACTTTTGTTGAAATGTTGTGAAATAGCTTAGGTGAGAAGCTATTGTGAAATAGGTTATCAAGCGACCTTCTCCGTGAGAGAGATTCTAATGTCTTGAACTGAGTTTCTGTACTGTGCGAAAAACAAAAAGGGTTGAGGTTCACTAGAACCTTTGGAAAATCTAGTGGGACAAATGATAGATGTAGGAGTTGATCTATTGCCTTGTACTGTTGGTTTGTCTCTTACCCTTGAAAATTGATAACATAGTTGAGGATCTCAAGATGAGTCTTGAGCAGTGGATGTAGGCGAGTTAGTGCTGAACCACTATAAATCACTGTGATGATCTTGTTATTTTCTGAAGTTCTACTTGATACTATTTTACTCACACTTCTGTTTATATTTTAGAAATGCTAAAGTTGTTAATGGTTTTGATGTTTTGAAATTGAAATAATCTTTATCTTTTCTGAACATTAGAATTCTGGACTTTATGTTGGGTGAATATACCAAGTTCTAAACTGTTCTTCTATTTACAATATATTTCACTACTTGGGTTTCTAATCAATTTTCTAAACTTGATTAAAGCTTTGTGAAGTGATTAAAAGCTTGTGAAGCAGCTTCAGATTTCATAGAACTGTCTCTCGCATAGTCTTTCATGTTTTTTCTTAAAACTTTATGTGGAAGTTCTAATCAAAATAGCTTTCCATCATTAAAGCAGTTTTTGATATTAAATAACACATTGTGAAGCAGTTCTAAATTTATAGCTGCATCTTTGCAAGTCTTCTATTTTTCTCTGAATGAACATTGTGAGAGTTCTAATCAATAACTTAATTATTCATAAGTTCATTACTTTGCAAAGTCTTTCTATTTTTCTCTGAATAGAACATTGTGAGGTAGTTCTAATCAATAACTTATTATCATAAGTTCATTACTTTTCCGTTGCAGATAGAATTCTGAGTTTTGTGTTAAAAGTCAAATTTTTATTTTTAGAAAATCCAATTCACCCCCTCTTGGGTTATGCCATACATATACGGGACCGACATGACATGCTCCACTTCTCCATAGACGTGCCCCTTTAAGCTCTGTTTCAACCTTGACTTTTCTGACCAGGGAAAGTGCATAACGCCACTACGTGTGGCACACACCACTTCTCCTGTGGCGCCAGACACTTCAGTTCAAGGGTCCGAATTGATAAATAATAATAAAATGGACCCGATCTGGATATCCTGTGGCAAAGCACCAGAGTTTATTGATCTGGAATACATTTTTGTCCACAAATGGATTGAATAAATATCAATAAACAAGATTTTGAGTTGTGATGGATGTATTTATTCATAATTCATGATGAACATCAAGATCTTGAACTCTAATCTTGTCTTAATCTTTGATTTATTGCTTTTAATTTAATGTCATTTACTTTTAAGCACTTTTAATATTCTATCCTTTGAATATATGCCGTTTATTTGTTGCCTTGTGATTATTCTTGCACTAACCCATTATACATTAACCTTTGAACATAAACATGTATCATTTTAATCATTACTTAAGTGAATGAATGTTTTATGATTCTGTGTATGGGATGATGTTCACGTGGATTCCATATGTGTTGTGTTTATGTTCTATGAGTGTCTTTTTTTTTTTTTGTACTATTGTTTTATTTTATTTTGGCCAAATGTAAAGTGTCCTAAATGGATTCCTAATAATTGCTTGCTTGTAATAATTGGTTGGGAAATTTTAATAGGGTGTGGGTAGAATGTATTTTAGGAGATGAGTTGTACTCTTTTCTCCTCTCCATTTCTTGTGGATGGTTTATATTCATGTTTAAATGTATGATATGGTTTGCATGTTTGACATCTTTTTGAAAAATTTCATTAAAACCATTTTGCATCTCAATTTTAGTTAATCTTGTTATTAACTCATTGTGAATTATTGCACAATGAGGAGGGCAGTTTAATCGAGCGATATGGGTGCCTAATACCTTTTCAATATCGTAACTAACTCCTGAAACCTGTCTCTGGTCTAAAATCAAGTTAGTCGATTCTAAAGAATGGACTAATTCGAGAATTATTCCTAAAGAGGGTGGCGACTCCTAAAACTAAAACTCTTACCAATGTAAGAGATCTTTTTATAATCCCTTTTCGAAAGGATCGCCTTTTCGGAGGATTAATAAACGGGTTTAATAAAAGAAAACTACGTTATTAAATAAAATTAATAAAGTCCATTTCTATTGTTCCTTTTATGGAAAGATCAAAAATAAATCACATCCTCCACTTTCTGGCGACTCCACTAGGATCGAACCCAGAATCTCTAGTTTTCGGTTTTGGGTTCGTGTAAAGAGTTGACTCCAAAAGTTGTCCAGTTATTCATAATTTTTAATGATATTATTAACTATAAATTGAGTTTTTTTTAATATCATTCATGCATTTATCTCTTCTTAATCTCATTTCTACCCTAAACCTTAAAAGTGATATTGGGGGATGTGGTCCTTTCAATATACTCGATTGTTGGGATTCGCCACTAATATATACCACCCATAAGTCAAGTACCTTTTGGTATATCAAAAGAATTGGCACAACCTGTTATCACCATTGTCTTAGACCTAAAGATAAATGGGAAGAAACTACCAATTCTTACTTATGGAACCCAAAACTTAATAAACCCGACTGAAACTCATGTACATGACCCTAGTTCCTTCCCTTAAGGTTACCCTAATAAATAATGATGTGTATTTATACAATAAATGCGAGAGGCGTCAGTCCAAAACCCCATGATGGTTTATGGGCCCAACCAATATGTCTTAGGGTTTTAGAAAGACCTTTGACCTTGAATCGTGTGTGGGAGATATGAGGGTGGAGATCGTACATTTTCCAACTCCCATCCCCTTTGTTTGTATATACTTATGCTATTGATTGTGTTTTGTTTCACTCATGCATCACTTAACTTATTTATTATAGCCATATAAGTATATTCTATCACGGCTCGATCTCGACGTTCAAAGCGCCGAAAGGCAAAGGAATTAAGAGAACTGCTAGAAGCAAAATGAGCCAAACGACCTCTTTCAAATGTTAACTACAAGGGCAAAGCTCAAATGCAAAAAGGGAAGCTCCTTCAATTCCGACGCCGACTAAAGAAGACCGGTTAGAAGAGTCTCATCAACTCTTACTTGAAATTAAGCAAGCACAACTTGAGGCCATGACCCTCTTCCAAGGCATGGAGGCGCGTTTCACGCTCTTGCGCAACATCACCACCCACCTTGTAGTGATTAGGCACTTCACTTTAGAGGATGCCAAGCCATACCAAACCTCTTAGGCTTTTGACTTTCAAAAGTTATAAATATTTAGATAGGCCAAAAAAAAAAAAAAAAAAAAATGACTTTTTCAAAAGTTTATAAATATTTTAGTAGGCCAAAAAAAAAAAAAAAAAAAAAAAAAACATCAAAAAAAAAAAAAAAAAAAAAAACAATCAATGTAAAAAGTCAACTTTTGAGAATCAATGAAAGTTAGTTTATTTTAAGTCAAATATAGTTAATGCCGAAAGAAAAAGAAAAATCTCAAATGTATTTAAATAAATAACCCTACTCAAGTATCATCATACTTGAGGCAAAAGGAAAGGGATACAAAAAATAAATAAGCAAAAGGTCATTATAAATATTTGGCTACAAAAAATAGGGCATGTTTTGATTCTATGAGTTCTCGACAGCCATTCTTTGATCTTGGTCTTGAACGATCGTGGTAAAGCTATGATGGAATATAACATTAGTTGTATTTCACGATGTTTTGATTGTGTGATTACTTTTTTGTATGCCCATACCATATTCATGCATTCACACATACATGCATCATGTGGTGTTTTCTAACATTTATTTTGTACAGTCAAGATAGTGCCGCAAAGAGAGAAAGCTCTGCAAGAAATCAAATAGTTAGAGAGCAGATAATCGCTTAGTTAGAGTTGAAGAACCTTCAATTGCTTCTAATCTTCCTGATTCAGTGTCTGCTAGTGCTTTAGGCTCTTGTATTGAGATTGAGAATCCTCTGATTCGATCAAATGCTTTAGCTCCTACTTTTGCTTTTGTTGATAATATGGGTGAAACCCTTGTTCCTGTTTCAGAAATTAAAAAGTTGGTTGAAAAGATTGTGGTTGCCAGCCTAGAAAAGCTTCTGTGAACTGACAAAGGCAATGACCATGTGGTAGTAGAGGATGATGAGGCCAAAGGAGAGTTTGAGAGAAAGGAGCATGTAGATGATACATGGCAAGATGAGGAATTCTTTGCCAAGAAAGTACCTACTAAGAAGGCCGAGTCCGAATCAGTTGTTTCTGAGAAGTTTGAAAAGCTAGACAAGAAATTGGAGAAGCTTCACGTCTTCATGAAATCAAAAGGGATGGATCAGTATATGGATATTGATGATGGTGATGATGAAGAGCTTGAGCTCAAAAACATAGTTCCTCTAACTTACAAAATGCCTAAAGTGTCGAAGTATGATGGCATGGGATTGGCGAGTCTACCGTCAAAAGAGATTTTGAAAATGTTTCTTATGTCTCTAACTGGGTCAGCTCCGACTTGGTACTATAATCTGGAGAAGAAAGTAGGGAAGGACTGGAATGAAGGAATATGCCTATAGCCTCCTGTTTTCCCCCCGGAGAAAAATCAAAAAGGTTTTATTTGTATTTGAATGTGTATTTTGGAAAAGAGATGATAAAAAACCCGTTTTGGATGTGCGGTGCCGATAGATCGGTCTTATAAAATTTTTGAGTCGCCACCCATTATTTCGGCAATGGGACTGTTTCCAATTTTATTTTAAAATTAGTGACTTTTTATTTAAAATTATGACTTTCATTTAAACCCAATTTTATTTCAAGGCCTTTTCTATTTTTAGAAAACTGGTCGTCGCGAACCAATTACATTCTAGGTAAGGGAAGGTTACGTCTGCCGTTGGAATCCGACGCCCGGAAAACCGGGGCCTCGTTTACCTACGATTTCTAATTTGATTTTATTTTAGAAAGCCATTATTTAAACCCAACCCTGAATAAATCGAACGGAGTTCCTATGTGGAAAATTAACGAGTTCCTATGTGGAAAATTAATTAACCGTCCCAATTAGGTTCATTCATTGCATTCATCACAAATAGATCATCATATCCATCATCCACCCATAATACGTGTCAAATAAAGATAAAAAGACCCGCTCTTGCCTTATGGTTAAAGGCGGGCCACAAACCGAGTTTAATAATGTAATTAATGATAAACAATAAGAAATAAATCCTAAAAACCTCATAATCATCAATAATTAATTGACTTTGTTTGATTAAGGCTTAGTTTGCCCATAATTGATCATTTTCTGGATTAGGATTAAAATCTGCTTAATGACATGAAATTAAAATGAAATAACAAAAATAAACTGGTGATGGAGGACAGTCGCGTCACGCGGGTGTCCTACGATCGCGTGACGCAAACTCTTGTCTATTATTCTGGAACTTGTAACAGTTTATTGTCACGCGCTGTTCTATGAGAAACAATCGCGTGACGGAACTCTGGTTTGGCCCTGTAGGACTGCAACAGTTGCGTCACGCAGCTGTTCTATGGAAGAACATGTTCGCGTTGACGGAACTTCTAGCTACGTGCGGAGCTGTTCATAGCTTATGTAAGACACTCAGACATAATTATTATTTATTTACAGTGAATCATTAAATAGAGTTATAAAAACAAAATAAAAACTGAGTACGGCAACAGCTGCCCGCCACGAGGTGGTGTCTACCCCAAAATGAAAGGCTTTTGGACAGCGAAACAGTCGGCGTCACGCAGCTACTACCTGGCGTGACCGCGGCTTGCTCTGGTCGCAACTACCTTTCAAACTACTTTTTTTTCTGAACGTTGTTTCTTTATTAAAAGTGATTTAAAAACTAACCAGGAAGTTCCAGAACGGACAAACTTACGTTTATCCAAATGAATAACAGGTCAACTAAATATTATGAAAATGAGATTTAAGGAATAAAATGCTATAAATTGAAAGATAATGTTTTAGAATAGTTACCTAGCCCTCAGATTCGAGGATTGTATGCGCTGAGATTAACTTAAGGACGGTTGGTTTCATGATTTCCATGAATGTGATTACCAGATTTTCATAGGAGCAAAACATTTTCTTCTTTTCTTTCCTTTCTCTCTTTTTCTTCTTATTATATTTTTTATAGCCTTTTGATTTCAAAAACTAAACTGTAAGGGCTTGATCTTTCGCTCAAGTTTACTCACTTGAGTTCTTTGGAACAGAAACCCTAGCCGTTTTTATCGAAAACTTAAGGTCTTAGAATTCTTTAGAGAAAAATAAGGAGAAAGTGTCAAAAAGTCTTCCTTTTGCTGTGAAAGTTGTATTATATGGTTAGGCAACAGGGCAGTCGCGGTCACGCGGGTAGAAGCTGGCGTTGAGCACCCGTTAAACCGCATGACGTGACTTACTTTTCGTACAGTTGCCGCATATCCATACACACAGTGCAGGCCGTTGCACGGGCGTGCACCAGAGGTGTCAGCCCTGTTAGAGCTGCGTGACGCAGCTAATAGTGCCGTCACACAGGTAATAGCTACGTGACACAACCCTAACGCGGGTCAGGCTCCTTTGGGCGGTTTGATTCAATTTTTGGTTCAAACATTTCTAGTTTATCGTGATACCTTGTCCCTTGTCCTCATGTCATCATTGGGTCAAGTGGAGGCATAAAATCACGCGTCAATAGACAGCAAGATCGGTCAAGGAGACCATCTCGTGTTCTGAGAGATCTAGAAGCTACAGAGTAGAAAGTTGATGAATCTTTTACTGATTACATGGCAAGATGGAGAGCCAAGGTCACACAAATGAGAAACTGACCCGACATTAAGGGACGGATCAAAATCTTCATTAAGGGAACCTTGCCAGCATACCAAGAAAAGTTGTATTACATGCCTTTGATCGAGTTTTCACAAGCCTATGAGGTCAAAACCACCATAAAGGATAAGATAAGGGAAGACAAGAAACATGGGAACGGTTCTGGGAGCTTCAACAAGTTCGGTTTTCAAGGGTCTAGTTTTTCTAGGAAGACCCCGAGTGCAAACAAGAATACCACAACAGGTACCCTAGATTTGAGGGTCGCCAGTATGCAGCAAAGGTGGTTCTCCAATTTTGGTACTCCTTTGTCGAAGGTGTTTGAGAAAGTCAAGTCAACGGGTTTGTTGCAACGACTAGCATCGAGACAACGTCTGGGACCTTTGATAAAGAACTTCAACCGTAATGGTTATTGTCAATGTCACCTAGGCAACAGTCACAATACCAACCAATGTCTTCAGTTGAGACATGAAATCCAAAATCTTATTAATGAGGGCAAGGTGATAGATCCGAAAAAATCCAGGCAAAGCACAAGAACTAATCCATTGCGAACTTCCGTAATGTGCCGCCTCCTAAGAATTCATACATGGTTGAGCTAGTAAGACTCCCGAGGAGGTGATGGCCAAGTTTGAAGAGGAGGAGGAAGATAAAGAGAGAGAATAGTTATTGGAATAGATTTTTGTAATGGTCTTGAATGTGGGGGACGACAATGAAGAGGAGCGGTTAAACCAAAATGAAGAATGGGTGGAAAATGAGAATGAGTTTCTAGTGAATCCCATTACTCTTGATGTTTGGAGTATTGAGGAAGAGAAAGAAGCTAAAGTAGTAAACCACATGACCCATAGTGGTTGAGTCTATCAGTAAGATATAATAAAGCTGAGAGCGAAAAATGAGAAAGCTAGCCCATCGGTCATGTCGAAGAAAGATGATGAAGATGACGCATGGATCAAATAATTAAAAAGAACCCATGCTAATATGAGCATGTGGGACCTACTTGTCTCTTCCAAGAAACACTAAGAGGCTTTGCTTAAAGCTATGGTCGAGATTTCGATCTCGTCATCCATTTGTATTGCTGATTTTATAGGGCTGGTCCAACATAACCCTCTTACAATCACTTTTTCTCTCTTTTCTTAATCGATTCATTTTCACTTATTCACAAACCCTAAGCAATAGAAAATTCTCTCAATTAGAAAATCTTCTGAACTTTCAACTTGAAAAAGAATGTCTCAGCTTCCTGAAATCCCTGCTTCCGCCTTACACTCGAGTAGATGGAGCTCTCAGGGCCCTTTACCCGGGATATATCTCCACGTTCAGACGGTGTAGCCGGCGTGCCGGTGAGCCGGAATCCGTTGACCCCCGGGACGCTCGGGCCGTTGGTGTAGCTTCTTCCGTTGCCGGGTACGGAGTTTCCAGTCCGGTATGAGACGAGTCGGATGCGCGGCTTTCGATCCGAGGTAAGTGAAAGTTTCCTTCATTTGTTTGTTTTTTTACTGCTTTTGATCCGTAGCTGTAGTAAATAGAACTGTTTTTTGTGTTTGCGCCTGCGTCAACAGTCGCGTCATGCAGGTAGGAGTTGCGGGGTGCGGCTGTTCTTCCATGAACAGTTGCGTGACGCAGCTGTTCTTGTGTGAACAGTTGCGTGACGCAACTGTTTGAGGCGCCAGAAACCCTAGCTTGCCTTAGCTCTGCCTTGGAACTTAGAATTGGACCCTTTAACTGTGTTAGGCCTTGATTTGAGTGATACTTTCTTGTTAGTACTCGTAGGCCGACTTGATTTTGCCTTGAAAAATTGCATGAAAGAACAACACAAAACGTAGTGGAAATTAGGTCGAAATAAACACTGCGTACCTATCGTACAGTGCGCATCGCAGCCACGCAGCTATTCTTTGGAAGAACAGTTGCGTGACGCTACTGTTCGCCAATGTGTAATAGTCTTAAACAGTTGCGTGACGCAGCTGGCGAGATGAGTGGTGCAGCTTTGTGGTTGCGTGACGCGTCCATTCTTGGGGCCACATATTTTGAACAGTTGTGTGGCGCAGCTGTGGGGTAGCGTGGCGCGAGTACTGAAGTGCGCTACGCAGCCGTGCTTCTGAATGCGCAATTGGTGTAAAGCTGCGTGGCGCGACTCTGTAGACGCGTGACGCGACTTTGGAGTTGCGTGACGCAGCTATGGTTCAAACCAAAACCGCTTATGGTTCAAACCAAAAACTTGGTGTTTTTTATTTTTTTTTCCTGTCATAGAAGAAAATGAATAATTGTCAGTCATATATTTATTGAAATTGAAAATTTTCTTACAGGTGAACTGGTTTAAGGGCCCATTCAGGTGGATCAACCAGCCGATGCTGTCTGCCTTTCTGGGACTTATTGGACCCCTTCCTATGCGAAAGCCCGGGTTAAGTCGCTGCAGGCTTCGGGGTTACGCTGCAGGATTTGCCGCCGCACGCAAACCTCGTTCTCGCCCGCTAGCGATACGCATTGATGGAGCGGTGGAATGATTGCACTCACACCTTTCGTTTTTTTGGGTTTGGAGAGATGACCCTTCACGCTCCACAGACTACGCTGCCATCACCGGCCTTACGTTTCCACTGGCCCGGTTTCCTCCACTTAGACGCTCGGTATCAACGGTGCTATCGGAGCTCAGCTAGGTCCGTTCCCTGGCTCCGTGTTACGACAACAGACCCGATACACTGTGCAGGGTGCATGTCTTTATGAGATGGTCATTCAGGTTTCTGGGCCGAAGAGGATCAGGGACCCGCTTGGAGGCTTGGGGAGTTTGTCGGAGAGGCCCGACCTGCTTGCTTTCCCCTTTTTTTTGGGGGGCATTATACTAAGGGAGGAGAGGCGACCAGGCTGCTCGGTTCTTCCTATTATACATTTTCTCGTCCCAGCTGCTTATGAACCTTCCCAGAACAAAGGAGATCCGCAGTGCTGGCATGTCTGCGAGACCTTGAGCCAGGTCCGGATCCTTCGACTGGGCTACACTTGTTTGGCTTTCATCTCTATCACGGTCTGGATGTCTGTACTCCTGGTAGCGGTGAGTCGAAACTGTGCTGTTCATCCGGCCTTTGGAGGTAACGTCTTCACTCTTTACCTTTACTTCTTCATTCTGAAACTGTTCACTTACTGATACCGTTACTTCTTCTGTTCAGGGTATGGTCCTACGAGTACTTGGCATCTACCCCGGGGGTCCGAGTGGCGACTTCTCCTGTCGAGTCCAGGAGGATTCCTTGCTATCTGGCCCACTGCCATCACACTTAAATGCCGGTGGCGAGGGATCCCCGAAGTACAAAAAAAAATTGGCGGAGGCTTCCTTAACGACCGGGAGGGCTGTCCGATGTAAGTACCACACAGATACTCTGAACATTTTAGCTTATCTTTCTTTTTTCAATTACAACAAATACTTGATTTCTTATTCTTTTTTGTAGTTGTCCCTGACTCCATGGGATGCAAGGCCTGGAGGACCTACCCGGGCTGGGAGGTGGCTTGAGTTTGCATACCCGGTCCGAGGCTGCTGATGCCGATGATACTGGGGCTGACCGCTATTTTCTTAGGAGAGAGAGAGGTTCTTTGACACCCTCCGATAGCTCCTCACAGCGGAGGGTACCTCATGCCCCTCCTGGCATATTGTGTCTGCTGGAGGGCTTTACCCGGGAGGACCTGGAGGTATAGTACAGAGGCTTCTCGGCGAACGATTTCTGTTCGTCGGGTGACTTCCTCTCTTACTTTGGCCTTCTCAGATGCAGGCGCAGCTTTTCCCGAGGTCCTCGAGTACAACCCAGGTAACTCATCTGATCTTCTTTAGCACTTATTTACTGTTATTACTATTTTCACTGTTTTCAAACCCACTGCGCCATTATTTTCTCTGTAACCTAATGCAGGAGCAGAAGACGCACAAGACTTGTGGCTCACTACCGGGCTGAGGCAAGCGGCTGAGGCCCCGGTGGCGCGGCGGCTCCGACTGGACCGGTCGGTGTAGTAGTAACTGCGACGTTCCCTTTCCGTCGGAGCATGGGGTGGTGTTGGATCCTAGCTTTGCTTTGGGATCTGGCATCGTTATTCCTGCTGATTCTTCGGCAGGCTCCTCCTTCCGGTTGGCAGTTGGACCCTTGAGCACACTACACATGTAAGTTATAAAAACCGAATTTACAAAGTACAGAGCGTTGTACCTGAGTAATCTTTTTAATGGCATTTTTATCATTTGCAGGTGCGGGCCCAGAACGGCTACCAGGAGATCTTGCCAGCGATTTGGGTTTGCCCGATCCACATCGGCCGGCTTTTACTCCAAGCGGGCATTGAGCTGATTATGAATTTTACCACCATGTCTACCCCTTTTTTGCTTTCTTATTATCTCGTAAACTTTCTTACACAATGTTCTGCTTTTACAGGCAAGCTAGAGAATGGGAGGTTACGGAGGCATCAGGTCCCGTCAGTCTAGTGCCGTGAAAGCCGCTTCAGGCAGAAGGTGGAAGCGGCTTTTGGACGAGATTGGAAGTGGAGGGATCCCTTCTTAGATTCCTTCTGATTGAGGTGAGGTGGGTTTTCCGATGGCGGCCACCCTCTCCACCCCATCCGACTGTTGCTGGTCCGAGCCGCAGGCGACGGTAGTCCGTACTCCACGTCTCCTCCATTTTTTTGGATATCTTTTGAACATTTGAACATTAGCGGTGTTTTATTATTTATTTATTTATTTATTTTTGGCAGTTGTACAGTTATTCATTTATTTTTATGATATTATTTTATATTTTCACAAAACTTTATTTTATTACTTTATACAAGTGGTTTATGTTTTACAACTGTGTGACATCTTATTTCCTGCCAAAAACAAAACAACACAAAAATAATGGTGCCCCATTTATTCTTTAACACGGTTCACCTTGTTAGCAGCCAACAGACTTAAATTTTATTGTAAAATGAATTAATAAAATAAAATGGATAAATAAATAGATAAAGAATAAAATAATTGAACCCAAAAATGACAAAATCAATTCATAAATAGGAGTGGATTCGTAGTACTTACCTGGATAGGGCGTTTTGATGCGGTCATAAAGATTCAACTTCTTTATTGCACAAACCGTCCTTATTTTATCAATGCGAGTTTAGATGCTTACCAACCCGAGCCGTCATACTTAACTGTTCTTCCAAACTACCTCTGGACGCGTGGTTATTATGTCGGACATTGACAATGGTTTCGTTCTACAAAATGGGGGTTTCTTCCACCTTTCTTTTCACAATCCAGGATTCAAGCAGGACTTTCTTAAATAACCTTTTCATGGCTTTCCGAGCACCAAGTCTCAACTTTCGTCCAGTCCATTCCTTGATGATCTATGGCGGAGTTTCTCCTATGGAACCAACTCGCCTTGGTTGAAAATATTTCAAAGATTTGAAAACCTGATATGGTTTCCTTTCTTGGGCTCGTTCTGCTCATTTTAATCCTAGCACCATGTTTTCCAGTTTGAAGACTTCTGAAGTTAACTCCGACTTTATGAGGGGGAAATTGTGATGCTGTAATGGACCATATCCTGGATAATATTGAAACTCCTGCCTTTGCCCCCAGTCCTAGGTATAATCTAACTGAGAGATCATGGCCCTGTGTCCAATTTACCTTCCTGATGGCATAAACGTGGATCAAGGTCTTTTCCCTTGGAACCTTTTCTTGAACAAGGTTTCGTCCCACTTAATCTAGAATCTTCCTTGGATCCGAGCTTACTGCTTCTTGCTACTGAATGTGTATTGCCATTGAAGAATCGTTCAACTCGGAGTTGAGATTTTCGACTTCTGATGTTGTTCGTGACATGGCAATTGTACCATCGTATGCTATATGATGATCATGGAGGAGACAATGTTGTTGCGGCTAGAGAGATATTGCCTTCACATCCACCAGCTTCAATGTTCATCACCGCGGTTGTCCATTGCTATTTGCCAAAGCCTGGGCTCATGGACAAATTAAGCTTGATTCCTCCTGTTCCAGCTCGCTCTGATTCCGACCTTACGGGGCTGCCATTTTTAACAATCTCGGTCTCGGAAGACGCTTCGATTTTTGCGTGGTTAACCCTACCATTCGGTGGACTTGTCCTTGGTGGAGGATTAGACTTGGTTCACGACTGGGAGTTATGGATTCTCAAACTATGTGTTGTATTTGCCAGTCTAGACTGTTCCATGGCCTATTCCCTTAATAGGATCAGCCGATCAGTATAGGGATGATTACAGCGTGTTCCCAGAGTCCATAACTTCCGAGAGTGGTCTGATAACACCACATCTGTTGACCCAATGCGGGCTTGATCAATTTGGCGAAAATCGAAACCACTGTATATTATAGAAATGAAGGAACGATGCAGGACACCGTGACACCCGCATATGCCAACGAGGTTCTTTGGCCCCCATGGATGGTATACCATTGCCCTGTGAAAATTTAGCCTTTGCTTGATTAGCCTCATTAGAATAAATTGTTATTTGTTTGTTTTCTTTTGTACTTAAGCCATGAGCTTTTATCTAAATGTATCTGCTCTCCTTTAAATCAATGTCTTGACGATTCTGTCCTTATTAATCCTGCTTCTGGCATATGTAAATCAATAACAGACAATAAACTTTTTTTCTTTCGAAAAATTTTATTTGTTTGTGTTAGTCATTTGGGCTCTGCCCTTGGGTTAATAAATTGGAAAGCTTCATAAAGAAAAGATTATTCTACAAAGAACAAAAAGCTTTGCGGCTTAAAAACAACAAAGAATGAAGTGATTGCTCTATCACCCTGTACAAATCAGACAAAAATAACAAATGCTAATCCTTTTATGTATGCATGAAACTTTATGCAAGTGTTAAGGTTTATTTCATTGGTTTTATTGATCTTTCCAGGGAAATCACTGAGAAAATGGTGTTCGTTTCCCTCTGATCAACGTCTTAAAGAGTTCATTTGTTTAAGGCAGGGGCCAACAGCCAGGACATTTTTCAAATCAAATGAGTTTGATCTTTATTTTAAATAAGCAGAGAGGAAGGTCTTGCATTCTTCGACCACAAACCCCGAAACAGAAGAAAAATTTTGAAGTTCAAATCTTTTATTAATCTTTACTTTTTTTTTTTCAACATTATAACAGAAGTAGAGAAAATTTATTCTAATTTACAATGGTCATTTGCTCTAACTGCTTGATTTCCTTATTCCCCTTCGAGTCAGGTTTTGATTGAGCGATTTGAAGCAACCAATCACTAATCTATCACGAACGCATTTGGGCATGAATCATGCATTTAAGCTAAGCACACGCGTTAATTCTCGAGATTTATTTTCCATTATTTTGCATTTTTGCATTTTTTATGCTCTAACTTTTGCCTAGGCCGCCCTGTTGTTGAGAGAGATATCTCTCTCTTTT
>NW_023590627.1:223829-243791 GCF_014843425.1 Jatropha curcas | reverse complement strand
TGTGACATAGTAATTGAGTATCATTCCTACAGAAAAGCAATTGGAAGATATCTTTACAAAAACCTTTGAATGAAAGTCAATTCTGCTCAATTAGAAGAGAACTTGGTATGGTTAGTTCTAAAACTTCATAACTTTAGAACTCTGATAAAGTATGTTTAAACTGCTTTCTATATCTTAAAATAGGAAGACTTGCTTTGTTTCTAATCCTTGTTCTTGTCGTGAAAAGCGATTTTTTGCTAAATCGCCATTGGCCCTGATAATGACTTTCTAAATGTCATTTTTCAGGAATCTTGCTTAGACTAAATCCCAAAAAAAAAAAAATATTTTATTGTGCTGTGTTTGTTTTTATTTATGTTTTTTGTGTCTTGTGCTTTGGCGGTTTTGTTTTTATTCCTTTATTTTATTTTATTTCCTTTTTATCCTAGTTTGTCGTTTTTGAATTTCCTTTAAAAACTGTTCTTTTTATTTTTCTTCCACCACTTAAGATGTTCCTATTTCTCTATTAACTGCTTTGTATTCTTTCTATCGTCCTCTTGCTTAACAAAACCCTAAGTTTGCTCTGTGTTTTGAAAATCTTAAACACATGGCCGAATCTAGGTTTCCAACTCCTCATCCGACTGCTCTAACTGAGCAAGAACTTAAACTTCTGAAAAAGCTTTCGAAGAAGTATGAGGCAAAGGTCGAAACCAGAAAATCAAGAAGAAAGAACCAGAGAAAAGAAAGCAAAAACCGAAACTTGCTACTTCAAAGAAAGAAGGCAGTTAGGGCACGCGACAAATGTAAATCTGTTCCTTTCTCCATATCCTCTCATGGGGCTCATATGTGATTGATTGGAAATTCTTGTGCGATGGAGTTTGAGTTTAAGAAACTACTTGAGTTTCAAGGCTGGATGAATTTTTTGTCTTCTGAACAAAACTGTGCTATGAAGTTTGGTTAGGAATTCTATGGCTCTTTTGAAAGTTAATGGAATAGAGTCGATCTCTGTTAAGCTTTCAGGGAGAACCAAAAGCGGTTGTCCTTACGCTGATTTTTGGGAAAATTTTTGAATGTGCCGAATGGCTGGGGTCTAGGGGTACAAAAATTAAGGATGTGTCTAGGGTTAGTGATTAGTAAAAAGGAAGGAATTTGTGAAGAATTGTGAAGAAGGTTTCTGCAGACAAACATGGTTATAATAGAATGCTCAAACCTTGACAGGACCAACATGAAATGGTTGTACAAATCATTGTACACTACAATTATATTCCCAAGAGTGCGTCATCACTTATTGTGAACAAAAGTAGAGCGGTGCATAATGATGGCACATAGTTGAGAAGAAACCCCTCAATCTATGTCATATTATTTTTGACAAAATGCAGGAATAACCCTAAAAGTTGCCCTATAGAATGGATCTCTTACCCCAGTGTTTGAGTTCCTAGATGTTGATCTAGATGAGAAATGATGGTCATACTGTCAAAGTTGGCAGCGGGTCTCTAAAAATGGAGATGAGGAAGGAGGAGAGGAGAAGGAAAAAAGAAGAAAGAAGAAGGGAGAGAAAGAAAAGAAGAGAAGGGAAGAGAAGATACTGGAAAGGAAAAGAAGGAGAAAAGAAGAAATGAAAAAAGAAAAGGAAGGACACTGAGAAAAAGGAAAAGAAAGGAGGACAAAGGGAAAGCAAGTTAGGAGAAATAGAAGAAGAATTAAGAAGTCAGAAGAGGAAAGTAGAGAAAAGTCCCAGAAGAGAAACGAAAGAAGAGAGTTAGAGAAGAAGAAGCAAGGAGAAGAGAAAAATTAAAAGAAGAAAGAAAGGAGGAGACTGAAAAAGAAAAAGTGTTGCTGAGAAAGAGAGAAGATTAGAAAAAGAAGAACGAAAACAGGGAAAAGAAGAAAAGAAAGAAAGAGCCTGAAAAGATTGGAAAAAGGACAAAGGAGGTAGAGGAAGGTTTGTGATGCTGAGAACTGAAATGCTAGAAATTAGTGATGAAGAGGAAAATCTACGTGAGGTTAAGACTGAATGAAGAAAAGAATCTGAGAATGCTATCGCTCAAAGGAGTAGGGAGGCCATGGCTAGGTGGCGTTAGAAAGAGAGCTAATAGAAAAGAAACACAATTAAAGAACTTTATGGAGCAATACAACAATTGCAAGACTGTTGATTGGACAGAATCAGTCGTCTCATCAAGACTTGGAAAAGGTGAAAGATGTAAATTGGCAAAGAGAAAATTAGCTTACTCTAAAGTGAAAGGAACCAACCCTACATCCCCTCTCAGAGAAACCAAAGAAGGTAAAGCAACACTCAGGAAAGCATAGGAAACTCATGGAAGAAAGCCTCCACTACATCCGTTCTCTAAAAGGCCAAGAAAGTTTCTTCTGAGACTGCTTCCAAGCTCAGAATTTGAGGAGTTCTAAGAGACTTAGAACTGATTCTAATCCTCTCTATTGTTTTTTATGGTGTTCTGAAACAATTTATTTTTACTTTATTCTTTGTAGGTTATATCCTTGGAATGTTTATTTTTTCTTTTATTTTTGTCTGATTTTGTCTAAACCCTTTTGTATTGATGACAAAAAGGGGGAGAACGCAGGTATTTTGGGGTACTTTGAATATTTTGGTACGTACTGGTGACAAAAGTACGTTATTATCTTAGCGTTTATTGTTTTCTCAATCTGGGGTTGGTGTTTATTGCGTTCGTATATTGGTCTATTTTTGGGTGAGCTAAAATTTTTTTATATGATAAACTGAGCTGTGTTTAGAACTTAGATTCTTATTCTAACGATTGTTTTTGTAGGATTGACATTAAAATTTTTGTTCTATTTCTATATCAGTTTTTTATTTTATTCTTTTGCTCTGACCATATGTTCTGTTTATTAGACTTAGGAATACTCTTGTCTATTTTTTTTGCTAGTTCTAAAATCAGTTATCTAAATTGTCTCCCCTTGTTCTAATTTTTCACAAAATAGTTTGCATCTATTTCAGGGAGAGCAAAATACATGTTCTAATTTGCTTAATTAAGATCATTTGGCCATCATGGATTAGAAACTTATATGGCATAATTGGGGAGGCACATTGCTTTATGTTTATTAAATTTATTGGTTTTTGTCATCATCAAAAAGGGGGAGATTGTTGGCTCAAGGGTAATTCTAATCTCGGATTTTGAGATGATTAAAACAAAAAAACAAATGGAATTTAAATTATGTTATTTGTGCTAATATTATTTTAATGAAGAATTATCTATGGAAGAAAATCGTACAAGGCAAGTCCTTTACAAAATCCATAGTGTGTTGAAGGATAATTCGAAGGACCCTTACTGGTAGTTATTTTAGGATACTTTGTAGATAAGAGCAAGAAATTTATATATGAGCACATAAATTTAATTTTTCTCTCAACAAAAATATTTTCGGGGGAAATTAGTTTTTTCAAAATAAATTCTTTTATGTGTTTCGAAAAATATTCTTTAAAATCGAAAATGATTCAATCTAACTAAACTTAAAGAGATTTTATCTCTAAACGTATTTGGTAATAAATCATACATTATCTTTTTACGGAAATTTCTTTGGAAAAATCTAAAAGTACTTCATTACTCTTCTTACCTTAAAAACGAAGGAAGAATCTTTCGTTTTTAGAAGGCATCTTTTTCGTAAAAATATTTTCCAAAATAAAAAAAGCTGCCGGAAAATCTTTTATTTAAAGGAAAGTAATCCATCTTTTTTCCTTCTTACCCCCAAAAAGGATAAAAAATAAACTTTTGGAAACTAAGATTTTTCGTATCTTCTAAATAAGGAAAGCAAATATTTCTGATTTCAAAATTTGAAATATTCACTTCCAAAAGCAAGAGACTCGGAAACTCTCTATATTAAAGTAGTGTTTTCACTTTGGAACGTTGGTGAAGTAAGAGTTTTTCGTTTTTAAGATCATTCTCTCATTTGATCAAAATCTTTCTCTTCAAAACTTTATCTCTACCCCCATTTTTTCTTTTCATCTTTACACTTCACGTTTTTATTATCTTTAAAGAAAAGAATTTTTACAAAACTATTTCTGAAAAACAGTTTCTTTTTCTAAACGATTTTCCTAATCTGATAAACTGTTTTTTTGTGCTTATATGTGCATTTCTTTTCTGTCTATTTAGATTCTGTAATCTATAGTAGACAGGTTTTTATTTTGTTAAAACTTGGTGTAATAGGCTTTAGGTTGAAGCTATTTGTGGAAAGAGGTTATCAAGCGGCCTTTCTCCTTGTGTGAGGATTCTAATTGTTTGAATTGAGTTTCTGTACTCTGCCAAAAACAAGAAGGGTTTGAGGTTAACTAGAACCTTTGGAAAATCTAGTGCGGTAAATAGGTAGATCTAATGGTTGATCTATTGCCTTGTTACTGTTGGTTGTCTCTTACCCTTGAACAGAGATTAACATAGTTGGAGGATCTCAAGATGAGTCTTGGGGAGTGGATGAGGCGAGTTAGTGGCCGAACCACTATAAATCACTTGTGTTTGATCTTTTAATTTCTGAAGTTTGATTGATACTGCTTTACTTACACTTCTGTTATATTTTAGAAAATGCTGAAAGTTGAAATGGAATATTGATGTTCTAAAACTGTAATAAGAGTTTATCTTTTCTGAACCTTAGAACTCTGAAATTCTGATAAGTGGAATATACCAAGTTTCTAAACAGTTCTTGCTATTCACAGTATATTTCACTGCTTGGGGTTCTGATTTTAATTATTCTAAGACTTTTAGAGGAAGTTTAATTTCAATAGCTTTCCATCATAAAAGTAGTTCTGATACTTTGTTAAGGCTTTTGTGAAGCAGTTCTAGGCTCTCACACAGGTCTTATATTGATTTTCTTAAACTTTATGAGGAGTTCTAATTTCAATTAGCTTTCCTTTTCATAAAGAAATTTCTTAATATTGGAATAAGTCATTTGATGAAGCAAGTTCTTAATCAATAGCTGCACTTTGCACTGACTGTTCTATCTTTTGTGAATAGAACATTGTGAGGGTGATTTTCTAATCCATAATCTATTCTCACAGTTCTATAGATTTTTCGTTGCACTTTAGAATTCTATATTTTGTTTTAAATTCTAAAAGGATTTTAGGAAAACCCAATTCCAACCCCCCCTCTTGGGTTGTGCATTACATATTACGGGACCCACATAAACAACATCTATTGGCGTGACGTTTTCTGAGGTTGAGAAGAATTAGATGCTGATATGTTATACAAAAATAAAGTCGCAGAGAAGAAACGAAATTCCAAAAACAAAAAAGAAATCGTAGAAGAGCATAAAGAAATCGTAGGAATCGCAGCCAATACAAATGGAAAAAGAATACAATAAAAACAAAAACGAATATTAGAAGAATTAAGAAACGAAATTTGATTTTCCAATGAAGGACATTCATGCGATCCTGCCTCTGATGGCACTGGAGATAGAGTTCATGAAAAACGAGAAGAGGATCACTATTATTAACGAAACACTAAAAAAAGAAACACTATAAAAGGAAACACTTAAAAACAAAAAAGAAGGAAACATGAATATATTTAAAAAATGTTAGAGCTAACAAAATAAGGGCACAATAGTAAATTTACACCGTAAATGGACAAATATTTAAATGTCAAAGTCAAACTGACATTTTTAAAATTTAAGTTTCAAAAAAACTAACATTTAGCACAATATCCTAATTTAATTGTATTTATATATGAGCCAAACTACTACGAGAACCTATTGTAGTCTTAAGGTCACCAAAGATCCGTAATAAGCTCGAAACAATGTTTGTTCGATCATTAAGACCCATTATAGATAAATAGAAAGACGAGCCTTTAATGAACATTTATCTGGCAAACTCAACATTACCTAAAATTGATTCAAACATTTTTCCAAGGTTCATAGTTCATTTATAAATATGTATCCATTTATTCATTGATTGCAGGACTTGTGTCGTTCATGCATTCTAAGTCACATTATAAATCACATTCATTTGGGTTACCAGACAATATTCAACAAGTACTACATATATACATGTTACAAGCATCATAATTACCATATTAAGGTTTACAAAACTTTAGAATTATACATGCATCAAACTATAAATTGCAGATACACTACCATTATTTACAAACATGAGGAAGCATAACTAGCTAAAACAAATATTTAATCAGTACATGTAGCCAACTTTTGTGGAGGAAAGAAAGAAACATTGGTTTTCCATTTAAATGAAGGAGTGTGAGTGATATCCTGAAAAATTAGGTGAAGCGAGGTGTTCAGCTTAGTGAATTAATAATATATAATGCATGATCCACAGAATGAAATGATGGAATGGATTTCAAAAGTTCTAGAATGTCACTCTACTAGTCATGTTATGTCAAACTATAGTGCTCTAAATTAAGTTCTTGCTACAAAATAATCAAAATTAAATGATATCGATCAGTTTGCATCACCTAAAATCCTCAATTGAGTTAGTTCTTCTCCACACAGTTCATCTATATGCATTAGGGAGAATTATCCCTCAAAGATTTCTATAATCGCACTTTTCGTAGATTAATAATATCTTTTATCCGTTTAGACCCTTTGCCTTGGTTAAAATTATTCTTAAGTTTATTTGAAAGAACTAAGGATGTTTTTCTGATTTATGAAGGGACTAGTGAAATAAGAGTTCATGGACATGCAATGCAGGAAATAAAACATATGGATAAGTTGATTTTGGGGAAGTGAGGAGTTGTAACACCCTCTGCCAGCCCGAGAGACCCGACGACGGATTGTCACATCCGATTGCGAGGGCACCGTCTTAACTTAACATTAAATCATAAAATTTAAAACTATGAATTAGAAGTAATTGAGTACTTTACAAGTTTATAGAGTAATTTTTTTTATAATGATTGGAAATCTTTATAGAATACTGTAAGAATATCCCTTTAAAAACTGAGCTTGCCAAACATGTGATACAAACACTTCCAATTAAAACTCCAAAACTTCAACATCTCCAATAATCATCATAACACAACAATACTCAATTATCTTCAAACTATATTAAATCTCAATAGCATTAAACATTCATCATTAATTGCATTCATTACATGTATCAAGTCTTAAATAAACTAATAATACCAACTGATCTTAAATATTTTATACTAAATTCATTTAATCAATCTTATGCTTATCTCCAAATATAACCCAAAATAATTTCAAGCTTAAGTTAATAATTCAAATAATATAATCTTCCGAAAAAATTGTAATAATAATTACATGTTCATAATTCTTAATTACATAAATCTCAATCTACTTACTACCAAATTAGTCACTTCTGCTTTTGATACTACTCTTCAATCTTCAAGTAGCAATCACCAATTTTCAACCTCGCGTGAAAAATCGACGCACTTGAGTATAAACTTCAGAAGAAGTGCTTATAATTACATACTTACTAAAGTTGCGGATGAACAACTCACTTAAAAAACACCCAAATTACATTAATCATTTACAATCAATAAAATCATTAAATTTCAACATACATTGACATTTATAGCAAAAGAAAATATCAAATAAACTAATATAATTAATAAACATAAAAATTGTAATTCTTTCACTCATTAAAATCATTTACTGCTCATTTATATATACAATACATTATACTATTTTTTTTTGTAAACCAGTACCGAATTAACATTACTATTTGATAACATAATCATTAATGTCAAAGTAAGGTTTATTAAAATTATATTGATCTCATTCGTTTAATTGTCATACAAATTATTTTCCAAGGGGCTCGGCATACACTTTTAGGAGAAAGAGAAGCAGATAGGTTTTTCATAAACTTATTCATTAATGGCCTAGCGTCAGCCAACCTTTTCATAAACATATAGAGCGCGTCTGCCCTAACAGTAAGACACCCACGGTGCAGGCATATTTGATCATAGCTTTTTATACATTAAATGAGCATCAAATACGAGCATGCTCATCATACATAATAAAAATCAAATCTCGCATTCAAATTCACACCAAGTTAGAATTAGAGCCCAAAATCCTTATTAATTTTTAATTCATAACACTTCTCATAAAACTTGTCTTATTCTTTAGTTTTCTTAAATTCATAATGTAAGCTTATTTAGACGTAAGTAAAAACCTTTCATGAAAACTTCATACTTAAACACAATCCTTAACATGAAAAATTTCTTATCATATGAAATCAGTACATGTAAGCTTACTTTTAGGAAAACTTATGTGACTCATGAAAAATTCCATACTTAATCATATTACTTAATAATTAGGAAATTTCTCATTAAATTCCTTTCTTTTAAAACTTTCTTAAAAGTCATAATGAACTTTATCATAAGGAATTCTTATTTCATATAAAAATTCATGGCTTTCCTTTATTCAAAATTCCAAAGCACATACACCTTAAAATACCCATTTTTTAAAAAACTCTAAAACATATGAAAGGTAATCAATATAATCATACTTATTGTCATATAAATATACTTTATGTTATTCAAAATAATCATACTTATGTCATATTTTGTATATGCTTAAGATAAAAAAAAAATAAATTAAGTAAGCCTTACCATTCTAAAGTCGTCCCTCCTTATGATAACCAAGGGGAGGGATTTCTTCTCCAATCAATCATGCTTAAACATAACTCTTATCACCCAAAGATATCCATTTTCAACCCTTATTCATACATTATCTAAACAATTCCATACTTTTTCCCGAAATTTCAAACAATTTTTTTCCATTTATATCCATTTTAAATATATCCACTAACACTTTTCAAACTTTGTTCTTCTTTTTTTATTAAATAAATCTAAAACATACAAATGAATCAAGAGGAAACTCCTCACACCTGATTCTTACATACTTTTTATTCCAATAAACCTATATTCAAGACATAGAATTGTTCCAACATTAAAATAAAACTTGACTTTGCTGTTGTTTTTTAAAGATATAACTTTGAGTTATAGGTTCCAAAAATGGAATGAAATGTAGATTCAGTAGAAAAGCTAAGACCCAAAATGTTTATACAAATGTTATGAAGGGATCACAAGCCGAGATCAATCTGTAAGATGGTAATTCAAAAGCTAGGAACACAGGACCAACAGTCCAGACCTGATTCAACAGAACCAAGTCCAATTTTTATTTAATTACTACTTAACCAAACACTCAAATTAAACCAATCGAAAACCAGGAAAATCTCAAGACACAGGGGAAACAACTCTCTGAAGGACTCATAACATTAATCTTCTCATTAAGTGGTCAAAATGGCGCACTCAAAACAGTGATGCATGTGGCCCGACCAACAGCTCCAAAGTTTGGGTTTTCAGCCATAAGTGAGCTATATATATCCAAATTGGGACACAAAAAGATGGGGTTGGAAATCTGAAGAAGTAGACCTACATCCTTTCAGAAGGACTTCAGAACACCAAATGATAAGTAAGAAAAAAGATCGAAAAAAATAGTCATTAATCTCAAACCCAATAACACATTTTTCCAAATTCAGCTACTTTGAACATGAAGAAGAACATGAAAAGACCATAGATAAAAGGTAGAGGGGTTTCATACCACATTAACTAACTACTCATCAAAAATCACCCAAGAGTATGTTATTGCAAACCAAAAGTTCACACAAATCAATCATTTTCATACCAAAATCCCAAAATATACACATGATTAGCATAAATACTCAAAATCAAAAAACTAAGGTAAGGTAGGTGTGTAATGAACACTAACCTTAAAAATAAGCTTTAGCAAGATAAATTAAAAGCTTTTAAGCTCTAACTTTTGCCTTTACTCCATGGTAAGAGGTTTCCCCAACCTTTGGCTTAAGTAGAGAATCTTCCAAATGTTCTTTGAAAATATTCACCACCAAATTCACTTTCTCAAGCTTAATTTTTAAGATTTAATTACTTAAATCAAGTTGGGTGGTTCAATGGTGGATTAACAAGTAAGAAGTGAAGGAAAACACAAGAAGGGAAGAAGAAGAGGAAGTTCGGCGTTGAAAGAGAAGAAGAAGAAGAGAAAAAGGTGGTTGGCTCAATATTTGGAGTTGACCTTATAAGTGATCAAAGGGTATTTTGGTCTTTTCCACAATGATGATGGCTAAGAATTAAGTTCAATAGTAATCTCATCTAATGGCTAAAAAATATTCTCTAATTAAATTCCTTTAAAAATATTATTTTCTCCCCACAAAATCTTAAATTACTTCATAAAAAATAATTCCTTCAAATTTTCTATATTAATATAACACCCATTGATTTCACTAGTCACTAATTAATCTAAACTCTCCAAAAATATTTCATACTACTTTCTACCCAATTAAAAATCATGGTATGATACTCCAAAAATATTAAATAAAATATAAAACATAGATAGAATTCTTTTCGAACACAAATAATACTTGATTTTCGGACTGGTAGTTACTATTCACAGACTGGTGGTACTATTTATAGACTTGAATAAATCCACTATCCAATCTATAGTTAATATACTCAATTATCTTCCTCGGGGCCTAATAAAATATTATTCCCTCTCTGAGCACCCATTCATGACCGATAAAAAATTAATACCATATAAATTCGAAAGTTTGGGGCGTTACAGCTCTACCCCCTTTAAAAAATTATTCGTCCTCGGAAATTCACTTGAATTTAAACAATTTACAAATCTCATAATTATTTTTCCGGACTCAACTTGATTCTTCCTCTAATCGGCTAGCACTTACTATCCTTATGTTCTATATGTGATTCTCAAAAATGAACATCTATAATAAGCAAATTTAACCATTCATATTTAAATTTTAATCTATAATTTATGAACATAAACTTTATTTGCATTACAAACCGATTAGATCCTAATTTCCTCTTTAATTCCCCTTACAAGAAAATATTGATTTAAAATGTCTCTTATATCTATTTCGCACTCATCCAATGACCTATATAACTTCCACATACCAAACTTCATCATATTAAGCATACATATTCAAAGGCATGTAAAATTTATAAAGTTCAAGTTCCTGAAGGTTGATCATACATTAAATTCATAACAAAGGTTATACACTACATATAAGTAAGATGATTATTAATTAATTAAATATTACTTCAAAGATTTGCCATGAAGTAAATTCTCAAACGCATGATGAGTTATATGAAACATATATAGCTTATCTCATACAGTGGTATACCTTAATTCCAAATGATACTTAATCTTCAAAACACTTCATATATTGTATATTACATATTATTCATAATGCATTAATTGCAAGTTCACTCAAAGAGAAATTAAACCAACGGTTCAAATTCCATTAAATACATAAAGGAGCTCGTACCAATCACAAAGTTATGCAAATCATTGCAATGTTGCCATATAGACTATCCCAACTGACCATTATCTATAATGATTTGATAGTTCCATCCAAACTATAACTCGCTAAGTCAAGCAGTTCCACTTTTTTAATCATAGGACATCTCTCATTGTTGACGCGTGTCTTTATGCCCCCGCCTAACCCATTTGAGGAACGAGAAGGCGGAATGAAGGAGTTATTGCCTATCCAGAATCTTTTAATCCAAGGATTTAAATTAGGACCTAATTTAAATGTGTCTGGATTGCGTAAGAGTTGCTTCACGCAGCTATCAGGTGCCGTGACGGCAACTTGTCGATTGCGTCAACGCAACTCCAATTTAAGATGACGTCACCGAGAATGCCGAAATAACGGTTTTTCATTCTGTCTGAATACATGACACGGTCCATGAAAGGTTGAGCTGCGTCATGCAGCTTATCGGATCCGTCCACGCAGCCTTCAGGTGCGTGACGCAAGCTATCCTCTAGTTGGCCCTACTTCTATAAATTCATCGTTTTATCTCTATATTCGGGATCGGTTTCTAGGGCGGTCAAAACACACCAACTTGCAGCTAAGTTTTTCTCCAGAGAACTCTTCTTGAGTTCCCTTGAAGAAAATAGCCATTAGGACATCAATTAGGTGTTTTTAAAACTAAAATCATACAAAAGAAAAAAAAGGCAAGAGAGAAAAAGGTGAACGTTTAAATCCTTAACAAAGCTTCTGGAAACCCCTTAACCGTCATTCTAAGGCGTTGAACTGTTCACAAACCTCAGTCTGAGGGTTAGGTAATCCCTTTAAACCATTTTCTTTGTATTTTTATTTATTGTTGTTTTATTTTGTATTGTTTAGTAGTTTAATCTTAGTTAAACGGTATTCTGCTGCACTTTTTGGTGTTAGATTTATTAAGTTGTTTTTAGATCTTATTAAAGCGTGTTTAAATAAAAGAACGATTTAAATAAATTGTTTGAAAAGTTAGCACGGACCAGAGCAGCTGCGTTACGCAGCCAGTAGCTCCGTAACGGACCTGGCAGATGCGTGACGGAGCTGTTCATGTCCAAAATATCTTTTCTTTACCCAGATTAGTTGCGTTATGCAGCTATCAAATCCGTAACGAATCTGGAGATTGCGTGATGGAACTGTTCATGTTCACAACTTTATTTTATTTTTAATATTCTATTTTTAATTGCGGACCTAAAATAAACGGTTGATGGATCTGGAGTCTTAAGAACAAGCCAGTTAGGTTTCACGCGACTATTAGATCCGTCACGCAACTGTTCCTTTATCAAAGAACAAGCTGCGTGACACACACTGTTCTAAAGGGGTACCAGAAACAATTTTTTTGTTCTTTTAAAAAAAGTTAACGTGAAATGTTGTACAAACATAAAATTTAATTTTTTTTTTAAACAAATCCAAGACGACCAACTGTGAGCATTGCAATTTAATTAAGTTTAAGAAAATATTAAAATGTAATTAATGCATGATTTTGGGTTTGTGGTTTGGTTTTTGATTTCAAATTGGGTAGAATGTAATTTTAGATTTGGTTGTGGCCCTGCCTTAAACCAAATAAGGCAAAGAAGCGGGTCCCTCTTTTATTTATTTGATTTAACTGCTTTTGTGTGGATGATTTAAATAATTATGGATGTAATGATTGGATTTGATTGGGACGATTAATTAATTTTTCATATAAGAACTTGTTTCGATTCGCTATTTATTCGGGTTGGGTTTGTATAAATAAATCGGCTTTTCTAAATTAAAATAAATTAGAAATCGTAGGTTAAAAGAGGTGGACGATTAATAATTTTCCATCGGCTTTTCTAACCAATTTTATTTAGAAAAGTAAGCTTTTAGAGTCAATTCCTAATTGCAACCACTAAATTATTTACTAAAAACAACTGGGGATTAATGGGTGCAAAATCCCCAGCAGAGTCGCCAAAAAACTATTTTTCCCCCCGGAGAAAATCATAGGATTCTATTGTGGTGTGTTTATTTTGAAAAATGGTGATAAATGCCTCTTTGGGTACGCGATGCCGATAAATCGGTCTTATAAATCATTCTTAGTCACCACCCATTTTTTCGGCAATGGGACCATTTCCATTTTTTTATTTTGTGAAAGTGACTCCATTTTAACCCATTTTATTCAAGGCCTTTTATTTAGAAAAATTGGTCAGACGAACCAATGAGGTTCTAGGTAAGAATCACATGGGCCACATACAGATTATTAAAATAATTTAAAAATCGGCCTCTTTAACCCTATGATTTCTAATTTGAATTTATTTTAGAAAAAGCCAAATTATTTAATTAAAAACCCAACCCGAAATAAATCGAAAACCGAAGTTCCTATGTGACCGAGCTCCTATATGGAAAATTAATTAATCACCCCAATTAGGTCCATTCATTGCATTCATCACAAATAAAGCATATCATCCATCATTCATCCATAATGCATCTCAAATAAAATAAAAGACCCGCTCTTGCCTTATGGTTAAAGGCGGGCCACAAACCGAGTTTAATAATATGATTAATAATAAACAAAGAGAAATAAATCCTAAAAACCTCATAATCATTAATAATTAATTGATTTGGTTTGATTACAACTTAATTTGCCCATAATTGATCATTTTCTGAGTTAAGATTAAAGTCTATTTAGTAACATGAAATTAAAAAGGAAATAAGGAAACTATTCTGGAATTTTGAGACAGTCGCGTCACGCAGCTGCTCCATGAAGAATAGTCGCGTGACGCAGCTTCCCTTATTCATTCTGGAACTTTAGAACAGTCGCGTCACGCGGGTGTTCTATGAAGAACAGTCGCGTGACGGAACTCCTAGCTGCGTGACATGAATGGAACTCTATTATGATCCTGTAGAACTAGAACAGTCGCGTCACGGCCAGGCTGTTCTATATGAAAGAACAGTCGCGTTGACGGAATTCTAGCTACGTGGCGACCTGTCATTAAAGTTTATTTAAAACACTACAGACATAATTGATTATTTATTAAATGAATACTAAAACAGAGTATAAAAACAAAATAAGATCTGAAATACCGAACAGCTGCGTCAACGCAGGTGGTTCTAAACGCCAATAAAGAAATTTTGGACACGAAACAGTCGCATCACGCAGGTAGTAGCTGCGTGACGCGGCTGCTCTGGTCCGCAGCTACCTTTCAACCTTCCTTTTTTAACGTGTTCTTTTTGTTTTAAAGTGATTACAAACTAAACCAAAAGTGTTCAAAACAATGGGCAATACTTGAGTTTTATCAAATAACAATTCAACCAAAACAATGTGAAAATGAGATTTTTAAGAGATAGAATTTAAAAAAAACGAAAAGAAAAGTTAGAATCGTTACCGTAACCCTCAGATTGCATGCACTGAGATTAGCTCAGAAGCGTTGTTTCACGATTCCAGAAGTGTATTCACCAAGTCCTTTCACAGAATAGATAGTTTTCTTTTTCTTCCTTTGCTCTCTTTTCCTCCTCTTATCTTTTTTGTATATTTTTTTTTATTTGATTTTTAATCTAAAATATCTATGACTCGATCTTCCCCAAGTTTACTCAGTTGAATTCTTAAGGAACAACCCTAGTCGTTAACCTAGAAACTTAAAACTCAGAATGAGATTTTTCTTAGAAGAAATGAGAACAAAGTGTCAAAAGTCCCGTTTTTGCTGCAAAATGTTGTATTTATATGGCTAGGGCAACAGAGCAGTCGCGCCACGCGGGTAGAAGCTGCGTGACGCACCCGTAAGCTCGCGTGCAAACCTGCGTAACGTGACTTACTTTTTATACAGTTGCCCGCGTATCCATAACAAACAGTGCAGGCCCGTTGGCACGGGGCGCGCAGCCATGATGTGTTCAGTCCTGTTAGAGCTACTGAGGCAGCTAAGAGCGCCGTCACGCAGGTACTAGCACGTGACGGCAGCGCCTAACAGGGTCAGGCTTTCCTTTGGGCGTTTGAATTCAATTTTTGGTTCAAAACACTTCTGGTTATCGTGATACCTTATCCCTTGTCACCTCATATCATATCGGGTCAGGTGGAGGCATAAAAATTTAACGCGTCACAGTTGTTGCCCCCCCATTTTATCATTTAATTGTAATAACAACGAATTTAGTGTTAAAATGGTCCATTGACGCGCTTCTATTAAGGCAATCCTCTCGAAGCTCAGGTTTTGATCCGGCTTGGAAGATGCCTGAATCAATCGACTGGTCACCTCCTAAGCTCGTTTGATCGGCTTTCGTTCGATTTCCATCCACATGTGAAAATGACTTCAAAGCCGGGTTTTGATCGGCTTGGAAGACACCTTCGGGGCTCAAGCTTGGATTGCCTAAAGGGTTTTTGAAGATTTGGTCACCTTCATGCAGAGCTCCGGGTTGATTCGACTTAGTCGGTTTTTCCACAAAATCTGAAGAAGAATCTTCGAGGCTCGTTTGAATCGGCTTCGAAAATGTTGATTTGGTAACAAAGTCTTCGAAGCCTCGGTTTTGGTCGGCTTCGAAAAGCTTGATCTGGCCACCACTCAGCTCGGTTTGGTCGGCTTTGGTTCGCTCCAGCAGTATTTGAAAAGGCATCTTCGAGGCTCGGTTTGATCGGCTCGAGAGACGTTGATTTTACCCCTGGTCAACTTCGCAACTCCACACATTGACTGGGGGAATAAATTTCCAACCAGCTTTCCGCAAATACATTCATCACTGTTTTGAAAATTGTTCTGACTACTTCGTAAAAGCAATGGCACCATCACTAAATCAGTAAAAGACCTATCGGCTTCGAAAAAACCCATCCCGGTTGGCCTTGAAAAATTGGTTCACTAGAAGAAGAGCAATATTCCGTGTAGCAAACGAACCTTGCCTCTGTTAGAAAAAAATATTGGAACATCACATGTTCTATGCGTTAAAAAAAAGAAGGATCACCTTTAAGGGCAAAAAGGTTAAAAACTTTTGCCGCCCAGTCCGGATTCCGGCCTAGACCGAAAAAAATATTCCACTTTTGTGAGCATAAAGGAAAACTTACCTTGAGGAATGCTGGGGCAATTGAATGCTCCTGGCTCCCTGTGGGCGGTGAGTAAACCAATAATTGTTTGAGGTGTTACGAACCGCACATTCGACGTCAAAATTGCCGGAAGTGGGCCCGTTGTGGGCTTTGAACGGGCGCGCAAGGCTTTATTGGGCTTTTGAAAAAAGAAGTGAATGGGGCCGTCCAAATCCTTTTAGGCTCGGAAGAATGGGCTTGGGGCCCTGGCTTGGAGAAATGGGCTTGGGCCCAATCGCTTACTATAAGTAAGTTTCTTCTTAACCAATTCATTTTCACTTATCTCAAACCCTAAGCAATCTAAGGATTCTCTGAACTTTCAACCAAAAACAATGTCTCAGCTTTCTGAAATCCCTGCTTCTGCCTATACTCCGGAGATGGAGACCCTGGGGGTGATCCCGGATATCCCGACTTTTGACGGCGAATCCCGACGTTCGATGGCGAGCCGGTGCCAATGAGCCGGAATCCGCTGACCCCCGGGACGCGGCCGTTGCAGCTTCTTTCGTTGCCGGGTACGGAGTTTCCAGTCCGGTACGAAACGAGTCGGATGCGCGGCTTTCGATCCAAGGCAAGTAAAAATTTCCTTAATTTTGTTGTTTTTACTGCTTTAGATCTGTAGCTGTGGTAGATAAACTACTTTATTGTGTTTGCGCCTGCGTCAACAGTCGCGTCACGCAGGTAGGAGTTGCATGGCACGGCTATTCTTGAATGAACAATTGCGTGACGCATCTGTTCTTATGTGAACACTTGCGTGACGCAACTGTTCGAGGCGCCAGTTCGAAGGCGCCAAGAAACCCTAGAATTAAGCCTTGAATCTTAAGATTGGACCCCTTTTAATACTGTGTTAAGGCCTTGATTGAATGATACTTTCTTGTTAAGTAACCTCGTAGGCGACTTGAATTTTGGCCCTGAAGAATTGCAAATGAAAAACAACAAAAAAACGTAGTGTAAATTAGATCGAAATTGAAACAGTGCGTCCTTCGACCAAGTTGCGCCCAAGGCAAGCTGTTGCTTTGGAAAACAGTTGCGTGACGCTGCTAGCGAGATGCGTGGCGCGACTTTGCGGCTGCGTGGCGCATCTGTTCTTAGGGCAACGTATCTCAAACAGTCGCATGGCGCGGCCGTAGAGTAGCGTGGCGCGAGTGCAGAGATGCACTACGCGGCTGTGCTTCTAGGTGCGCAACTTGGGCAGGGCCGCGTGACGCAGCTGTGTAGGTGCGTGACGCAGCTATGGTCCAAACCGAAATTTGGTCTTTATTTATTATTATTTTTTTTTCTGTAATAAAAGAAATTGAACAGTTGTTAGTGGTTTTTATTTTTCCTGCCATAGAAGAAAATGAACAATTGTTAGTCTTATATTTATTGAAATCGAAATTTTTCTTACAGGTTAATCTGGGCAAGGCCCTCTCGGGCAGATCGGCTACTGATGCTTCCGCTTTCTGGGATCTGCTGGACCCGCCTATGCGAGCTCTGGTGGTCGCTGCAGGCTTCAGAGATTACGCCGCACGCAGCCTCGTTTCCTGCCCGCTATGCGATATTCATTGATGGAGCGGTGGAACGATTGCACACATACTTTCGTGTTCGGGTTCGGCGACATGACTCTCACGCCCATGGACTATGCTGCGATTACTGGCCTGCGCTTCATTGGCCCGGTTCCCCTACTGGATGCTCGGTATCAGACGGCCACTCTCGGGGCCCAGTTAGTCCGTTCCTTGCTCTGTGTCACTACGCAGACCCGGTACACCGTCCAGAAAGCCGTCCAGGGGTGTATGTCTTATGAGATATCTCCCGTTCTGGGCCGAGAGGATCAAGGAACCCGGTTAGAGGCTTGGAAAGGACAGTTTTACCGGAGGAGGCCCGACCTGCTGCTCCTGCTTACACTGCAGGAAGGAGAGGGAGAGGGACCAGGCTGCTCGGTCCTTCTTATTCTACATCATCTCGTCCTAGCTGCTATGCACCTCCCAGAATAAGGGAGACCCGGCAGTGCTGGCGTGCCTGAGGGACTTGAGCCAGGTTGGGTCTTTCGACTGGGCCACACTCGGTTTGGCTCATCTCTATTATGGTCTGGATGTCTGGACCCGTGGTAGCGGTGAGTCGAACTGGCTATTTATCCGGCCTCTGGAGGTAACATTCTTTCAGTCTTCAGCTTTTATTTGTCATTCTCAACTGTTCAACTAACTGATGTTATTTCTTTCTCTGCTGCAGGTATGGTCCTACGAGTACTGTATCTATCCGGGCGGTCCGATAACGAGTACTCGCATCTTACCCACCGGAGGTCCGAGTGGCGACTCTCCTGTGAGTCCAAGAGGATTCCTGCGCTATCTGGCCCATCTGCCATCGACACTTATGGCCAGTGGCGAGGAATCCCGAGTACTGCGGAACCCATCCTTAACTGACCGGGAGCTGTCCGATGTTAAATGTAAGTACACACAGATACTCCAAACTTTTAGCTTATCTTCTTTTTCGCTTCTCTTATTTCAGTGCACAACAAATACTAATTTCTTATTTTGTAGCGGTCCTTGTCTCCATGGGACTGTGAGGCTTGGAGGACCTATCCGGGTCGGGAGGTGGCTGAGTTGCATACCCGGTCGAGGCTGCTGATGCGAGGATACTGGGCCGATCGCTATTTTCTTGGAGAGAGAGTTTTTGACACTCCGATATCTCCATCACAGCGGAGGGTACCTCATGCCCCTCCTCGGCATATGTGTCTGCTGGAGGGCTTGACCTGGGAGGACCTGGAGGTAGAGTACAGAGGCTAGTATAGTATGCTACTAGAGGCTTCTGCGGGAACGACTTCCTGTCCGCGGCGACTCCCCTTTGCCTCTCGGATGCAGGCGCGGCTTCCCGAGGTTCTCGAGTACACCCAGGTAACTCATCTGATCTTCTGCTTGTTTACTGTTATTACTATTCTCGCTATTTTCACTATTTTAGATCACTGATACCATCATTTTCTCTGTGACTTAATGTAGGAGCGGAAGACGCATAAGACTGCGGCTTACTACCGGGCAGAGGCAGCAGCTGGAGCGGGTGCTGCAGCAGCTCCGACTGGACCGGTCGGTGTAGTGCTGGGTGACGTTCTGTTCCCTCCGGGTATGGAGGTGGTGCTAGATCCTAGTCTAGGCTTGGGATCTGGCATCGTTATTCCCGCTGATCTTCGGCAGGCTCCTCCTTCGGTGCAGTTGGACCCTGAGCACGCTACACATGTAAGTCATAAACGGGATTTACAAAGTTAGAAGCACTTTACCTGAGTAGCCTTTTAATGGATGTTTCTTGTTTGCAGGTGCCGGCCCAGAGATACCAAGAGATCTGCCAGCGGTTCTTTCGGGTTTGCCCGATCCCTAACACATCGGTCGGCTCTACTACCTGATGTATCATGAGCGGGTGAGGTACAGTCCTTACTGTGTATCATCCCTCTTCCTTATTATTTGTTTACCTTTTCCTTACACAGTTTTGGGTTGTTTTACAGGACCTGGAGATCGTAGGCTGCGGAGGCATCAAGTCTCGCCAGTCCCCCACCCCCCCTAGCGCTGTGAGCCGACTAACAGGGCGAGGTAGAGCGGCTTCGGACAAGCCTGGAGTTGAGGGCAATCCGCTCGACTCTTCTGATGAGGTGAGGATGGCCTTCCTTCGGATGGCAACAATCCACCATCTCCCACCCCCTCCGACT
>NW_023590627.1:212948-223329 GCF_014843425.1 Jatropha curcas | reverse complement strand
AATAGCAATGGACAACCACGATTGATGAACATTTGAAGTCGAGTGATCTGTGAGGGGCAATATCCTGACCCGAACACATCGTTTCTCCCATTGATTCATTCATGAAGACGGACGGATGGGTACAATTGACATGTCACGAAACAGACGGTCAGAGAGTCCAGAAATTCTCCAATTCTGGCGTTTGACGATTTCTTCCATGGCATACACATTCAACAGCAAGAAGCCCAGCAAGCTCGGAGTCCAAGGAAGAGTATAGATAAGCGGACATAAACCTTGCTAAGAAAGGTTTCCAAGGGAGAGACCTTGATCCACGTTTATGACCATCAGGAAGGTTAAACTGGGCACTATATGCCACGGATCTCAGTTAGGATCATACCTAGGACCTGGGGGCGAAGCCGCATGGAGTTTCATCGTTGTTCAGCGATTGATGGCGTCCATTACAGCACACCATTTCCTCGTAAGTCGGATACTTTCAGGAGTCCGTCTAAACTCGGAAACCATGGTTGGTGCTAGGGATTAAAATGAGCAACGAGGCCAAGAAAGGGAAACCATAAACCAGGCTTACAATCTTTAAAAGTTATTTCAACCAGGTGAGTTGGTTCATAAGGAGAAACTCCCCAGATCATCAGGAATGGACTGGACGGAAAGTTGAAGACTTGGTGGCGGAAAGCCATGAAAAAGGTTATTTAAGAAAAACGGGTCTGCTTGTTGAATCCTGCGATGTTGAAAGAAAGGTTGGAAAGAAACCCCATTTGTAGAAGGATAAAAGGTACCAATGAACGAACCATTGTCAATTGCCGACTATTAATAATCACTGTTCAGAGGTAGTTGGAAGAACAGTTAAGTATGGACCCGGCTCGGGTTTGGTAACATTTAAGACTCGCTATTCAATAAGAAGGACGGCCTGTACAATAAGGAGTAGAGTCTTTTATTGATCGCATTAATCGAGAAAGGATGGTATGGAGCCATGTGCTGTTCCGCATTCACTGAGTTGGACCGCCCTATCAGGTAGGTACTACGGTACCGCTTCCTGTTTTGCGAAATTTGACTTTTTGGTCATATGTCGCGGTGTATTAAGTTCAGTAGATTTTATTCTTTATTTCATTTTCCACCTTTCGGTTTATTCGATTTACAATAAATGCGATTCACTGACTGCTAATAAGGTTGAACCACTTTTTATGAACAAAATTGGACATCGCTATTTTGTGTTTGGTGTTCTGTTCGGTGTTTTTTGTTTTTGCAGGAATAAAAGACTTCACAAGGTTATAAAACATAAACACTTGTTGATATAAGTAATAAAAAATATATAAAAAGTTGTTGAAAATATAAGATAATAATTCATAAAAAAATAATGATATAACTGTATCAACTGTTTTCAAAAATAAATAAATAAATAAGTAAAACACCGCTAATATGTTCAAAATGTTCAAAAAAATGTTTTCAAAAAAATGTGAGGAGACGTGCAGCAAAGACTACCGGCCGGCCTTACGGCTTAGGGACCAGCAACAGTCGGAGAGGGGTGTGGATGATGGTGGTGCGCCATCCGAAGAAAGAGCCATCCTCATCCTCATCAGAAGAGTCGAGTGGGATGCCCTCGACCTCTAAGCTCTGTCCGATAGCACGCTCACACCTCTGCCTGAAGCGGGGCTCACTGCACGTAGCTTGCACGGTACTGATTGCCTTCCGCAGCCTCCTGTTCGTCCAGGCTTCCTGGTTAAAAGGCAAGCACCTGTAAAGGCAAGCATGTGTAAGAAAATTTACCAACATAATAAGAAGCTAAAAGGTAAATATGTGTAAAGTTCATACCAGCTCGTGCCGCTTGGAGTAAAGCCGGCCGATGTAGGATCGGGCAAACCCGAACTGCTGGCATATCTCCTGATACCTCTAGGCCGGCACCTGCAAATGAGGAATATCCATTAAAAGATTACTCAGGTACAATACTCTTAATTTTGTAAATTCGGTTTATGACTTACGTGTGTAGCGTGCTCAGGGTCCAACTGCACCGGAGGAGGAGCCTGTCGAAGATCAGCAGGAATGACGACGCGAGCGAGGTAGAATTGACGACGCCAGATCCCAAACCTAGACTAGCGGTCCCAATACCACCTCCATATCCAGTGGGGAACGGGACGTCACCCAGCCCCACTACACTGCCGCGTTCTTTCCAGCCGGAGCCACGCCGCCGCCCACCCGCCTCAAGCCGCCTGCCTCAGCTCGGCGGGGGGGGTTAGCGGGTTAGTGAGCCGCAGTCCTTGTGCGGTTCTTTTTTCCCGCTTCCCACATTAAGTTACAGAGAAAGTAATGACATAGTGGTTTGTTGTAACAGCTGGCCCGGGGGGGAGGAGAATAGTAATAATAACAGTAAAATATAAGCAACAAAGATCAGATGAGGTTACTCTGGGGGGTTTTGTACTCGGACAACCTCAGGAAAAAGCCGCTCGCGCGCCTATGCAATCCCGGGAGAGGCAAAGTTAGTAAGAGGGGGAAAAAGTCGCCGGGCGGACAGGAAAGGTCGTTCACCGAAGAAGCCTCTGCTACTTCTACCTCTAGGTCCTCCCGGGGTCAAGCCCCTCCAGGCAACACATATTGCCCAGTGAGGGCATGAGGTACCCTCCGTTGTGATTTTTGATGGGAGCTATCGAAGTCTGTCAAAAACTCTCTCTCCAAGGAAATAAAAATAGCGGATTCAGCCCAGTTATCCTCGGCACCATCAGCAGCCATCAGCAGCCTCGACCGGGTATGCAACTCAGCCACCTCCCGGCCCGGGTAGGTCCTCCATGCCTCGCAATCCCATGGAGTCAGGGACAACTACAAAAGAATAAGAAATCAATATTTGTTGTATATTGAAAAAGAAGATAAGCTGAAGATTTAGAGGTTCTTTCTGTACTCACATCAGACAGCTCCCGGTCACTAAGGAAGCTCCGCCAGTACTCGGGATCCTCGCCACTGGCGTAAGTGTGATGGCAGTGGGCCAGATAGCGGGGAATCGTCCTGGACTCAACGGGAGAGTCACCGCTCAGACCGCCCGGATAGATGCAGTACTCGTAGGACCACACCTGTAACAGAGACAGAAAATAACATCAGTTGCAAGTTACTCGTAGGACCACACCTTGTAACAAGAGAAGAAAAATAACATTCAGTTTAGTTGAACGTGAGGATGGCGGAATTGAGAAGAAAAGAAAAAAAAAAGTTTAAAGAGTGTTTGAAAGTGTGTTACCTCAAAGGCCGGACGCATAAACAAAAACATGAACAAGCCAGCGTTCCGGCGACTCACCGCTACCGACGGGTCCAGACGTCCAGACCGTTGGATTAGAGATGAGCCAAAATTTGAGTTGTGGCACCAGTCGAAGGACCCGACCTGGCTCTAGAATCCCGAAGACATGCCCAGCCCACCGCAGGGTCTCCCTTTATGTCTGGAGGTGCAATTATAGCTGGGGAGGGGAAATGATTATAGAAACACAAGAGAAGGACTCCGAGCAGCCTGGTCCATGATATAGAACAAGAAGGACCGAGCAGCCTGGTCCCTCTCCTCCCTAGTATATGCAGGAGCAGCAGGTCGGGCCTCCTCTGGCAACTCCCTCCAAGCTTCCAAGTGGGTCCTGATCCTCTCGGCCCAGAACCTGAAGACCATCTCATAAGACATGCACCCCTGCACAGTGTATCAGGTCTGTGTCATAACACTGAGTAGGGAACGAACTAGCTGAGCTCCGATAGCAACCGTCTGATACCGAGTGTCTAGTGGAGGAACCGGGCCAGTGAAGCGAAGGCCGGTGATGGCAGCATAGTCCACAGGTGTGAGGGTCATCTCTCAAACCCGAAACACGGGCGAAAGTGTGCGTGCAGTTCGTTCCATCGCTCCATCAATGGCATATCAGCATAGCGGAGCGGGAAAAGGGGGAAGGAGGGAACGAGGCTGCGTGCGGCGCCAGTCCGGGCGGGGCGGTTAATCTCCCGAATCCTTGCCAAATTGACGACCCGGAGCTCGCATAGGCAAGGGTTCCAATAAAGGTCCTAGAAAGGCAGAGAAGCATTAGTGTCTGATCCGCGCCGAACGGGCCTTTGCCCAGATTCACCTTAAGGAAAATTTCAAATTTTCAATAAATATAAGACTCAATTTCAATAAATATAAGACTAACAACTGTTCATTTTCTTTTATTGCAGGAAAAATAAAGACCAAATTTCGGTTTGGACCATAGCTGCGTCACGCATCTACACAGCTGCGTCACGCGGCCCTGCCCAAGTTGCGCACCTAGAAGCACAGGCGCGTTGCGCATCTCTGCACTCACCCCACGCTACTCCACAGCTGCGCCACGCAACTGTTTGAGATACGTTGCCCTAAGAATAGATGCGCCACGCAGCCGCGAAGTCGCGCCACGCATCTGGCTAGCAGCGTCACGCAACTGTTCAAGATTCTTATTCGATTGACGAACAGTTGCGTCATGCAACTGTTCTTCCAAAGAACAGCTGCGTGACGCAACTGTCGAAGGTACACAGTGTTTCAATTTCGATCTAATTTCACTACATTTGTGTTGTTCTCATGCAATTTTCAGGGCAAAATCAAGTCGCCTACGAGTACTAACAAGAAAAAGAAAGTATCATCAAATCAAGGCCTAACACAGTTAAAAGGGGTCCAATTTCTAAGATTCAACGGCAAAAGCTAGGGTTTCTGGCGCCTCGAACAGTTGCGTACGCAAGACTTGTTCACACAAAAGAACAGATGCGTCACGCAACTGTTCATTCGGAAAGAACAAGCGCTCCATGTCCAACTGCCTACCTGCGTGAAACGCGGACTGTTGACGCAGGCGCAACACAAAAAAGCAGTTTATCTTACTACAGCTTACAGATCGTTGTAAAGCAGTAAAAACAACAAAATGTGAAAGGAAATGTTTATCTTTACCTCGGATCGGTAAAGTGCGCGCGCATCCGCGATACTGTCGCGTCATTCATGACGGACGTGAGAGAAGACTCCAATTTACCCGGGTTTCTCGATCGCGCAACGGCGACTGAAGCTTGCAACATGGAGGGTTCCAAATCGGAGGCCGGCGCGTCCCGGGTGAGTCTAGCGGGATTCCGGTTCACCGAACACCGGCTTCGCCATCGAACGTTGGGTGATATCGGTAGGTCCCCAAAGAGTCTCCATCTCTCGAGTGTAGGTGAAGCAGGGATTCAGGAGCTGGAGGACTCTTTTTTCAGTGAAGAGTTATCAGAGGGAATTTTCATTGCTAGGGTTTGTGACATAGAGTGAGAGACTGAATCGGTTATGAAAGGGATATAGGGTTAACATATACGTATTAGTAAATATCTGGGCCCAAGGCGCCATTTCTTCAAGCAGGGCCCAAGGCCCATTCTTCCCGTCCTAAAAGGCGATGGGTTCCCACTCACCTTTCATGCTTCAAAACTCCGCCCCAATTACAGGCCCGTGCGGCCCCGTTACCTCTTTCCAAGGGAGACCAGCAGGTCCCACACGGGACAATTTTCAAACGGGCCCGCAATGGTTTCGGCTTCGTCACCGATTTAACATCGATGTGGCGTCTACGTACACTTCAGACAATTTTTATCTTCTACTCACTCGCTCATTTTCTTCTTACAGGGCAGAAACATCAAATTTTTATGTTACCCTCAGTAAGTTTTCTTTTCGACCACTATATCATAAAAGGTGTACTTGAAAACGCTATGTATAGAGAGCAAATCCTTTGTTAAAATCCATTTTATTGCCAAAAAAATTTATGCGGACTCGGAAACATGATGACTCGTTCCAATATGTTTTCTAAACAAGAGGCAAAGGGGGGTTTTTCTGCTGTCCCGTACACGGACGAATATTGCTATATTTTTCTTGTGGAACCAAATGGTTGTTTCAGGCCAACCGGTGATGGTTTCGAAGCCGATAGGTCTGTACTTGATTTAGTTGATGGTTGCATTTGCGAAGCTAGTGCAAGAACAATTTCAAAACAATGGATGATGTATTGCCGAAGCTGTTTGAAATTTCTTGACCCAGTTCAATGATGTTGGGTTGCCGAAGGTTGTGAACCCCTCCCAAAATTGGCATCTATTGGGCGTATGTGGATGCATGTGACTAAGGAAGAAATGCACGTGTACTGTGTGAGTCGCCACCTTGTTCTTAATTATTTTAGGGGTTAAACTAGGAAAAAACCCTAAGTGAGCTCCAATCTTAATTAACCTAATTACTAAAATTAATTAACCCAAATGGTTAAGGCATGGTCTACCGAACCCCGAGGTGGATCCCGAGACTATGTCATGCGTGGCATGGAACTTAACCCATGAACAATGAATGCTTTTGTAGGGTGATTAATGCAATTGGACAATTGAAATTGTTTAAGTGATGTTGACTTGCCGCTCGGGCGCGTTAAATTCCCCAAAACGTTTGCCTACGTACTTTCCGAGTGTTGAATGAGGGAAGATCAAAGTCACGTAGTTCGAAGGCCTCTTTTTGAGGGCTTGATGGGAGAGATGCATATTAATGCGAAGAGTCGAGGATGTGTAATGCTGTTGTACTTTTTGTTTAGGCATTTTGCCTGAAAATTTTGATTTGTTAGGATTTTGATGCCAAAAAGTGTTGATTTTAATGGCTTTTTAGCCAAAAGATTATTCAGATTAAATAGTGTGATGGCCCAAATGTTGTGATTTAGGCAATTTATTTTGCCTAAAAATTGGTTAGGCGATTTGTCGCAAAAGTGATTAGGCATTTGTGCCGAAAAGGTTGGGTATTAAGGAAGGCGTTTTAGCCAAAAAGGATTTAGGCAATTGTTTGCCAAAAGTTGAATATAATTCTGGCGATTTGTCGCCACAAGAATGACTTTGATTTAAGGCCTTTTAGCCAAAAGATTGATTATTCTAAGGGCATTCTTGCAAAGCTTTCTGATTAAGCGATGTCGGCATTTAAAAAGTGGTTAATCTTAATTTATTAGGCAATTTCTTTAGCCAAAGAAATGTTGTGATTTTGAACCATCAAGTGGAGACAAATTTGTTGCCCAAAATGTGATGAATGCATTTGGTGCAGGTTATAGAATTATTAGGAGTTAGAGAAGAGAAGAATGAATATGAGCATGCTAAAATTAAATAGGCAGAGTTTTAGTTCATGTACTCTGATTTTAATCGGCGGCCACTTCTTAAACTCCAGGTTAAGCTCCTCGTTAAGGGAATATTAATTAAATTTTAATTTTAATGACCAAAAAACAAAAACCAAGAAAATAATAAAGCTAAATAAAAAAATTGCAGAAAAGCAATAAAGAATCGCAAAGGAGCGTAGGGAGAAGGGAGCGATTGCGTCAACAACAGAACGGAGTTGAGGAAAACAGAAGGGCCCGGAAGGGGGGCCACTATTTAATAGGCGAAAAAACGGACTGTTTCCGGCTGCCGGGCCGCCAGGTCTCGGCGGCTGGGCCGCCTTGCGCAGTTCGGCGGCCCGGCCGTGCAGCTCGCGGCCGCTGGTGGCCTCTGTTGGCTGGGCCGCCGGAAGTCAGCGGCTGGACCGCCGTGCCTGGTGGTTGTTACTAACTTCTCACTTTCCGGGCCGTGAGGCTTTTCTCTGTCAGTGGGAGTTTCGGGAACTCCAAAAAAAAATTCCCCGGGACCAGGGTTTCCTGCCGCATCCTTGTCACGATCGTGTTCCCGGACATTTCAAGTACCATATTGTGCGACTTAATACTGAATTTGATGTTCGGTTCATCTTCCAAAATGGGCCTTTGGGTTCCTCTTGTTTGGTGCGTGATGTTTGCAGTCCGGGAATAAATTTTGGGTCTTCGAGAGAGCCTCAAAATTTGAGTATTCACAGTTGCCCCCCACTGGCTATCTATTAAAATGATTTCATCTGGATGAACAGTGGGCTATCTGAAGAGCAAAATTTGAGGTAGGGCAGAGGATGGAAACCCCGCCGTTGTCCCGTTTTTTGTCATTTGAAAATGATCAAATGCATGGATTTTACTGGTTTGTAATTACCTTAAAGATGTTTTTGCCTCTTTATGTCGAGGAGCTTGAAAAAGATGTTTTGCTCTGTTAATGGAGGCTTGAAAAGAGATTTGCCTCTTAGAGGACTTGAAAAAGATGTTTTGCCTCTTAGAGGACTTGAAAAAGAGTTTTGCCTTTTAAGAAGGGCTTCAAAGATGTTTTGCCTCTTAATGAGGGCTTTGAAAAGAGATTTGTTTTTTATTTTTGTGTCTCTCTTTTACTTTGAGAACCAAAGGGTTTCTACTAAATAGTCGAGATGATCCAATGGCTTGGTTTTGAGATGAAAAATGGTCGATGGTTATTGGTTAGGGTTTTCAACCCTTAGGTTTTATTGTGAAAGAAAATAGTCGTACACCATCTAACCGGGTTGCTAGCTCCTGAGGGTTTGTGTAAAAGAGATTGATGATGGTTGGGGTTTCACCCTGGTGTCTGTGTATTGTTTTTTTAATAACACTTGCCCCTGGAATCCAACTTGGGAGGACTCTTTGCCCCCTGCTAGAGAATTGATTGCCCTTAGTTTAGCTGATAGTATTTAGTGATATTTCATTCTTAATGGAAAAGATAATAAAATTCCTTTGATTACTTCTGTGATAGCGAGAATGGTTGAAGGTTTCTTATTCACTTCCTTGCCCCCAGAATGGTATGCCTGACCATGGAATACTTCAAGACATTTGGTGTGGTTTTACTTGTCCAATCGATTTGAGGAATCAAAGAGAACAAAGGCCACTTATATGCTCGAGGAAACGAACAATGTGGGAGATGACATTCACTCGATAACGTCTTGCAAATGGGATCGCAATTAAATGATTGGTTCCGCGCAGTGGATACCCGACATTTACGGTATTAAAGGGAATACTCTCACTTTATGATTTATTGTTTGACATTTTTTTTTTAGGGTTGTTTTGGGAAACCCCTGAGGATTGAATTGACATTTTTCTTCTCTCCTCTCTTTTTTTTTCAGAGGAAATTGACTTCAAAGAGTGACAACTTTCAAAACGAACTTTTTGAGAATGACTCGATCTTTGTTGACCCGTTTGTGGAAAAATTTGACCAACTTGGTTGATGGAGACTTGATTTTAGGAGACTTCGATTTAGGGACTCAAATTTTTACTTGTTAGTGAATTTTGACTTTAAAGGGACTCTTAGTGATTTCACATTGAAAAAGTAAATGATTTATTATACTCCACAAGGAAGATTCCTTTGAAAGCACTTTATTTCTTTCTTTTTGCTTTTTTAAACATTTTAGAATTTCCTAGTAGCCGCCCTTTGGGTGTTTTCGGACATCTAGCAGGCCTCTTTGGCGTAACTTTTGCCTTAGACACGCCCTTTCGGGTTTTCAGTCCTAGCGGAGCTTCAATTCTTTGCCTGAAGTGCCCCCTTTGGGTGTTCAATAATTTTCACAGCTTTATTTTTCTTTGTCTTTCTCTTTTTTATTATTGTATTATTGTTTTTTATTGGCAAAACATTGAAGGTATATTAATGCTATATTTTGATGCAAAACTTATGTTTGTGACCGCGCCTTGTGCTTGTCCTACGTATCTCTCCAAGTAACTCTATCGAGGGGATGGGTAGGAGAGAATCAGGTCTTTCTAGTTTCACTTTCTTGGGATGCGAACTCAAGTGCTCGGCTGGTCGCTGAGTCACGTGTTTCATTTTATTCTCTGAAAATTTATTAACTTGTTCTTCAAACCCGGAAATACATTTCCAACGGTCGACGCTAAGATAATGAAAACTATTTTGGCCTTAAGGGTGCCGGAATTCATCTCCGACTTGATGTTAAGCGCGGGAATTCCTTTCCGTCTTGGTGCGAAATTTATTTCGAACTTGCTGTTGGGGGGCAAAAAATTCCAATTCGCCTTAATGCTGATTGTGGAATTCATTTCCGTTTTGATTTCTTTTAGGGATTTCCTTCCCGACTTGATAATAATACAGAATCAATTTCGTGACTTGATTCCTTCGCGGGATTCTTACCCGGGCTTGATGGTCTTATGCGGGATTTCCTTCCTGACAGAGATGTCTTTGCGGGATTCCTTCAACCGACCTTTGATGTTGATGCAGGAATTCATTTGCTGCCCTTGATTTCTTCGCCAGGATTTCTTCCATGGTTTGCTGTCTATTCGGGATTCATGCCAACTGGATTGTCTTTACGGGAATCTTTTCCCGAACTTGATGTTGATGCAGAATTCATTCTGACTTGATTATGTAATCGACGAGATTTCTTCACGGCTTGATGTTTTTGCGGGAATTCCTTCCCGATGGATGTCTATAAATGGGATTCTTTTCCCGACATTGATGTTGGAGTGAGAATTTCATTTTGACTTGATTCTCGTTCGCGGGATTTCTTCTCGGCTTGATGTTTTGCGGCGTCTCATTCAAAATATATCTTGCGACGTTTCGCAGTAATGATTGAGTTGAAATC